>JAPYYJ010004750.1:0-10100 GCA_028533885.1 Nasua narica
CTCTCCTCTTTTCTGGTCTATGTTCCTTTTAGGCTCTCTCTTTGCTTAGAAGACCCCTTTCAATATTTGCTGTAGGGCTGGTTTGGTGTTTGCACATTCCTTTAGTTTTTATTTGTCCTGGAAGCTTTTTATCTCTCCATCTATTTTCAGTGACAACCTAGCTGGGTATAGTATTCTTGGCTGCATATTTTTCTCGTTTAGGACTCTGAATATATCATGCCAGTCCTTTCTGGCCTGCCAGGTCTCTGTGGATAGGTCTGCTGTCAATCTAACATTCCTTCCTCTATATGTTACTGATTTCTTGTCTCGAGCTGCTTTCAGGATTTTTTCTTTGTCACTAAGACTTGTAAGTTTTACTCTTACATGACGGGGTGTAGACCTATTTTTATTGATTTTGAGGGGTGTTCTCTGTGCCTCCTAGATTTTGATGCTTGTTCCCCTCAGCAGATTAGGGAAATTCTCTACAATAATTTGTTCCAATATACCTCCACCCCTTTCTCTCTATCGTCTTCTTCTGGAATCTCAATTATTCTAATATTGTTGCGTCTTATGGTATCACTTATCTCTTGAAGTCTTCCTTCGTGATCCAATAGTTGTCTGTCTCTCTTTTTCTCAGCTTCTATATTCTTTGTCATTTGGTCTTCTATGTCGCTAATTCTTTCTTCTGTCTCATTTATTCTAGCATTAAGAGCCTCCATTTTTGTTTGAACTTCATTAATAGCTTTTTTGATTTCATCTTGGTTAGATTTTATTTCTTTTATTTCTCCCAAAAGCGATTTTATTTCTCTGAAAGGGATTATTTGATCTCCTCCATGCTTTTTTTGAGCCCAGCTAGCACCTTGATAACTGTCATTTTGAGCTCTATTTCTGACATATTACTGATATCTGTACTAACTAGGTCTCTAGCCATCAGTACTGTCTCTTGTTCTTTTTTTTTGTGGTGAGTTTTTCTGCCTTGTCATTTTATTGAACTAATAGATGAGTGAGAGAGAAAAGTACTCTGGAGTTCTACAGTTCTCACTGATAGATGAACTTGGGTTGGGCTGGATATTCTCACTGATCTTCTGGGGAGGAGCCTTTACAACTTGGTTCTCAGATGTCTTTGCCTGAGGCAGAATCGCCCCACCCTTGCCCAGGGAGGGGCCAAGCAATTTGCTCAGGTTCACTCTAGGGAGTCTTTGTTCCCTTAGAGCTTTCCATACTGCCCTGGAGGCCGGGAATGCAAATGGCGGCTCCTAGGCTCTGGCAGGAGGAAATGAGCACTGGAGTCCCTGAGCGCTGGAGTCCCTGCTCCTCAGCATGCCCTCAGAGGAAAGCAGTCAGTCACTCCCATTTCCCAGGTCCGCTCAAGCTCCGAGCTCAGCCACAGGTCGTGGCACACCTCTATCTCTGGTGCTTGGCCCCGTCTGGAGTCTCCAAACCCAGCAAATTCCTGCTGTGCACTGCCGTGCCGCTCCTCCCTGAGGAGGAAGGAGGGGGTCTCTCCAGAATGCCTTATGTGGTCCCCACTCGAAGGGCCATAGCCAGGGTCTAGGGTAAGCCCCAGTTGAAAATGCGCTGTGCGGCTCTTTCTCTGATGCCGGCTTCTCCACCCCGATATCTGGGAGCTCTGCAGCACTCTGACATCCCCCCTCCCCCCGGTCTCTTTATGATCTCATGGGTCCTGAAACCACTCTGTTCCCGCGAGGGAACCTCAGGCCTAGCCTCTGGAGCAATGTCCCTCAGAGGAGCAGACTCTAAAATTTTTGTGCTCTGCGGTTGTGCTGCTGCAGGGAATCAGCCCCTCCCCCGCAGTCTTTCTTCCCATCGCTTTGGAATTACTTTTCCAAACGTCCTACCTTTCGGAAAGTGTTTGATTTTCTGCTCCTAGAATTGCTCTTCTTCCTCTCTTCTCTGTTCTGTTGAGTATGCTGACTTTTAGAATGATTTAATAACTATCTAGATGAACTTCTGGGATCCGACTCTATCTCAACTTCCTACTTCTCTGCCATCTTTCTCCTCCTGTTCTTTCTACTTTTATAGAACCTCCTCTAATATTTCCTGGAGTGCTGGCTTGGTGGTCACATATTCTTTTAATCCTTGCCAATCTTGGAAGCTCTTTATTTCTCCATCCATTTTGAATGTCAGCCTTGCTGGATAAAGTAATCTTGGCTGCATGCTCTTCTCATTTAGTGCCCTGAATATATATCATGCCATCTCTTTCTGGCTCGCCAGGTTTCTGTGAACAGGTCTGACCTTATTGTAATGGGTCTTCATCTGTATGGAAGGAATCTCTTCTCCTTAGCTGCTCTCTGGACCTCTTGTCTAAAAGTATAATTTGCAAATTTTACAGTTATGTGTCTGGGTGTCTTTCTAGACTCCTTGATCTTGGTAGTTATCCTTTCTGCATCTAGGACACTAACACTT
This sequence comes from Nasua narica, assembly GCA_028533885.1. Lineage (NCBI taxonomy): Eukaryota > Metazoa > Chordata > Mammalia > Carnivora > Procyonidae > Nasua > Nasua narica. Next base: position 2,407 of record JAPYYJ010004750.1, read on the forward strand.
TTTCCGTTCCTCAGATTGGGTAAATTCTCATTCAGAATTTGGTCAGCTATATCTTTTAGTATTCTGTCTTTCTCTACTACCTCTAAGATTACAATAATTCTGATGTTGGATGGTTTCCTGCATCATTTATTTCCATAAGTCTCTTCTCATGATTCCTGAGCAGTTTGGTCCAGCTCTCCTCCTGACCTTTCTTCTCAACCATTTTATCCTCTAGATCACTCATTCCATCCTCTGTTTCCATAACTCTAGATGTTAGACTATTTAGATTGGATTGGATCTCACTGATTGCATTTTTAACATCTGCTATACTGGTTCCCATTTCTGCCCTTAGAGATTCTATGTTGTCATTAATATTTTTCTCTATCCTAGTCATTGCCTGGATAATTGTCACCCTTAATTCCCTTTCTTTCATACTGTTTATGTCAATTTCCAATAGTTCTGAGGGAGAGGGTGTAGTCTTTGGGTTTTTCTTCTGTTGGGTGTTTCTCCTCATAGTCATTTTGATGAGAAGTGGATGAGAGGATGTATAGCTGGATATATCATCTCTGATCCAGGCAGGGTGCATCCTGTAAGGTTTTGGAGCAATTGGGATTCACCACCAAAAAGAAAGAATAAGGATAAAAAAAGATAGAGAGAAAGAGAAAAAGAAGAAATCGCAGTCAGAATTGGCCCCCAAAATAAGATTTATAAATTATGTAAACCAACATGAACAAACATATAGACTGACATAAGTAAATGACAAGAAATAAAAGAATCTCGTCAGAATGAACCCTGAGAATAAGATTTATATAATAACAGAACAAAAGCAAATACGTAGAAACACTGACAGAAGGATAAGATGGGAGGGTGGTTATTACTTCTCATGGGCGAGGAAGGTTTTTCTCAGGTATTCCTGGTTTATTGTTTTATTAAGCCACTAATTGTAATGTTAAGTAGCTTAAAAAATTTAAAATACCAAGAAAGTTTAAAATGAGTGAATAAAAAAAAATAGAAAAATTAAGAAAGAAAAAAACACTTCTATCTGAAATAAACAGGTTTGAGGGTATTATCAGGCACTTAATATATTGATTTCCTCTGATATTGGGGATTTAAAATTTTATGGGAACCCTGTTTTTATAGTCCTTTTGTTTTTTTACTTGTCTTCTGGATGAGGGGCCTGCTGTATTGCTTTCCAGTCAATCTTGCTTGAGTTGAGTCATCCAGACCCCAGTCAAGGAACTGAACTCTGTGGAAACCAGTTTCTCAGTCTTTAGCTCTCTGAAGATTTTTGGCTTTTTTAGCTTTTTCACCTTTTCAGAGGGTCCAAGCAAGGAATCTGCCCTTAGGTACCCAGTATCTGGGTCACAGAGATGCCTCAGTCTGCTCCCCTCTGGGTGGTCCAGAACACACACTATCCTCCACAAAATTCTGCTCACAGTGCAGCCTGTCAGAGGTGGTGCGCACCCCCTGCTGCTGTTCATCAGCTTTGAGTCTTCTTTGGGCTCAAGGCCCCTGTAGGGTGTGCTCAGATTCTTACTGGAGATTAGGTTGCTGCCTGTGTTTTCTCCGGGGCCTGCTGCGAACCATGCTGCAGGCCACAAAAGTCTTGTGGCTGGGGGTGCACAGTCCAGAGTGCCCTGCGCTCAGAGAAAAGCTACAGGCTCCTGGACTGCACCAGACTCTCTAAGATCCTTGCAGGAGTGTGCCCCTCCCACAAAGTGGTTCAAGGATCAGAAAGCTGCAGGTTCATGAACCACAGACTGAACCCCTCACCAGTCCCTCTTTAAGGTGAGTGGTGTCCTTCCTGGGAACATGGGCCCAGGCCCGTGTCCATGATCACCCCCTTCCACTAGTTGTTCCTCAGAACCTTTTGTACTTTTTAACCATTTTTAACAGGACTATACGTTAATGCTTGTCTCCAATCACCAGGCATTTTTCTTTGGGATATTTTTGTCCTTGGATCCCTTCTGGTTACTCCCTCCCCCTTTTGTTTATCCTCTTATATTGGTTTAAGCATTCCAACTTTGCTTTCCCTCTCCACTGCTGAATGTTCTGCTCCCATAGAGATCCAGAAGTGAAAAATCTTGCTCCTCAGGCTGATTTCATGGGTGTTCAGCATGTTCTGGTCGATATCCAGCTCACATTTTGGGGACAGGTTACAACAGGATCTCCTTCTTCTCTGCCATCTTGCCCCCCCCCCCTAAATAAAATGTTTTTTGAAAAAATATCCCTTTATCTTAATTTCATGAAAAAAATATTTTTCCAAATTGATCTTCAGGATTTTACATTTAGATTCCATAATGTACTTGGAATTGATTCCTTTGTATGGTATGAGGTATAATTAGCAGGGCTTTTCTTTCCTTGTGGTATGCATCTTCAATTGCCTTTGGTGCCATTGAATTAAAACCTGTTCCCTTAGGAGCAGCCCTGGGTTCCTCAGTCAGTTAAGCATCTGCCTTAAGCTCAGGTCAAGATCCCAGGGTCCTGGGATTGAGCCCAGCATCTGGCTTTCTGATCAGTGTGAAGCCTACTACTCCCTCTCCTTCAGCCTATTGCTCTGCCTGCTTGTGCATGCTCTCTCTCTGTCAAATAAATAACATCTTTAAAAAGAAATAGGGGCACCTGGGTGGCTCATTAGGTTGAGCCTCTGCCTTTGGCTCAGGGCATGGTCTCTGGGTCTTGTGGTATGGCCCCATATTGGGCCTTCTGCTCAGTAAGGATCCTGCTTCCTCCTCTCTCTCTGCCTGCCTCTCTACCTACTTGTGATCTCTCTCTGTCAAATAAATAAATAAAATCTTAAAAAAATAATAAAAGAATAAAAAGAAATACAAACCTGCTCCTATCACATAGCTATTTGATTTTTGTCACAACTTGTGTCCAATTCTGCTCTTTCATTAACTGCTTTAATATTTTTTGACTGCTTTAATATTTTTATCCAAATGATACACTCTATTAAGTGGTGCAACTGTTTAAAATGCCTTGATAAATCTCAACTTTGCCTCAAACTTGGCCATAATCTTTAAAATTATCCTAACTTTACACACACACACACACACACATATATATATATTCTGTTTCAGTAAAAGTTATGTTGATTATTTCTTGATCCATGATGCTTCTGTAAAAGCAATATTAAAGTAGGCAATTTATATTTTTTAAAAAAATTACATTAAATGTAAGCTAAAATCTTTTTTTAACATTTATTTATTTATTTATTTATTTATTTATTTATTTACTTATTTGGCAGAGTGACAGATCACAAGTAGGCAGAGAGGCAGGCAGAGGGTGAGGGGGAAGCAGGATCCCTGCTGAGCAGAAACTGATGTGGGGCTGGATCCCAGGACCCTGAGTTCATTACCTAATTCCAAGGCAGATTTTTTAACCCACTGAGCCACACAGGTGCCCTTAAATGTAAGCTAAATTCTTAAAACAATTTGCATTATTAAATAGTTTAAATCAGTCCTCATTTAACCATACTTTTATATTTCTTTAGCATTATTCTTTTAGGGTTTGGTAAAGTATTTTGGCTTATTCTTAATTAAAGTATCTTAAATTATAAGTTAGTGGAAATTTAAGTACACAGTGTATGTAAGTACAAAGTGTATGTAAGTACACAGTGTATGATCATACACAGTGTATGATCAAGTATTTTTACATCTAGGGGCACCTGGGTGGCTCGGTGGGTTAAACCTCTGCCTTCAGCTCAGGTCATAATCTCAAGGTCCTTGGATTGAGTCCCGCATCAGGCTCTATGCTCAGTGGGGAGCCTGCTTCCTCCTCTCTCTCTGCTTGCCTCTCTGCGTATGTGTGATTTCTCTCTCTCTGTCAAATAGATAAATAAAATATTAAAAAAAAGAATTTTTACATCTAATTTGGATGAAAAATTTTCCATGTTAATATAATTTATTAAAATTTTAAAAATTTTAGGGCTGTATCATATAATAGAGTCCACACACTGCCTTCTCTGATAACAGTGAGAACAAAATGACATATGAATGGAAATACACTTGAAAATCAGGTTGCAATAATATTATAGCTGATATTCTATCACTTAACATGAAGTTACCAATTCTATTTAATTTAAAGATAATAACATTAATTTGATGTTTTATTTATTGATCTCATTATCCAAAGTATTATAAAATTATCAAATCATTTTAATTAAGTGCACACTGACTAAATGCAATTTCCACAATCCCCATGTTCAGTTCCAATTCCTGGTTGGACCACACTTTTTCATAAGCAACATTTTTTTTTTCTTAAGCAGGTTCCACAACCAATGTGGAGCCCAACTCAGGGTCTGAACTTAGGATCCTGAGATCAAGACCTGAGCTGAGCCCAAGAGTCAGATGCCTAACTGACTGAACTACCCAGACACCCCAACAGACCACATTTTTATTTAGCCTTGGTTGTTTCCTGAACAATGATATTTGGCTCCTCTCAGGTAAATTTGAACATTATTGTTTCTCAGACTATAAACTAAAGGATTAACAATGGGTGTGAGGACCATGTATAGAAGTAAGAGAATCTTATTCAGACTGAATGTTGTTTCTGATGGTGGTGTCATGTACACCACAACTAGACTACCATAAAATTTGCTTACAAACTGAGTGGTTTGGAGGGGAGGTCGTGGGGGTTGGGCGAGTTTGGTGGTGGGTATTGAGGAGGGCATGTATTGCATGGAGCACTGGGTGTGGTGCATGAACAATCAATCTAGTAACACTGAAAAAATAAACATATTTGGGGGAAAAATATGGTTACCACAATCAAGTGGAATGAGCAGGTGGAAAAAGCTCTGTGTCTCCCTGTAGAGGAAGAAATTCTTTAAATGGAGGACAGAGTGAATCCATATGATAACAATGTCCAAAAGAATGGAGACAGGGATAAGAATGATGAAGCAAATGCTGCCTTCTCCACTATTGTGGTGTCTGTGTAGGAGAGCTTCACCAATGGGAAGAAGTCACAAAAAAAATGGTTGATAATGTGGGGACCACAGAAAGTTGATAATGTGGGGACCACAGAAAGTTGATAATGTGGGGACCACAGAAAGTTAAAGAGGCAAGCAAGGCTAGAATGACTCCCAGGAATGTGAAAGCACCAATCCATGAAGCAACTGCCAACTTGACACAAACTCTGTTGTCCATAAGTACTGAGTATCTCAGGGGCCAACAGATGCCCAAATAGCGATCATAGGACATGAGGGCCAGAATGAAACACTCCACAGTGAGCAGAGCACCAACAACATATAGTTGCATCACACAAGCAGTAAAGGAGTTAGTGACACCATCAGCTAAAACTTCCCGCAACAACTGGGGGACAATGCTGCTTATGAATCCAACACCCACACAGGATAAATGGCACAGGAAAAAATACATTGGAGTCTGAAGATGTGAACTTGTCTGGACAGTAGGATCAGCAGCAGGTTGCTAAACAGTGTTACCGGATAAAGGCTGAGGAATAAAGAGAAAAGGACAGCTCCACCTTCTTGAAGGTCCCCAAAACCAAGTAGGATGACATAAGTAACTGTGGACATATTTCTTTGGTTTTCTTCCATCTGTGAACTATAGACTAAAAACAATTATTGTATAATGAATTAATTTCAAATTATTTATTTCCAGAGGATGCTGTTGCAACAAGCAGGACTACAACATTGTCCAGGAAGCTCAAAGATGTTACTTCCATCCTAGACTGTAGTATTATGTCTTCATTTTTTAATCTGCATGTCCAAATTGACTAGAAGCCAGGAGAGTTTGGGGGAGTTGCTGAAAAGAAAAATATGAATTGGCAATCTGATTTTAATTAATCTTGATTATTTGTGATTTCAGTACATCTTTATATTTGTATTTTCAACTTGAATGTGGTGATACACAAGCCTTTCTCATTCACAGCTCTCCCTAAAGTGGTACAAAAGCCCTTTGAGGCTAAGGATAATACTCATTATGTCAGCTATATATTTTGTTCCAGAGAAAATTATAAAATGGAAACATTTGGCTTGCTTTCCTCACATTCACTTTTTTTATGATTTTTTATGATTTTATGATTTTTGGTTCCTTTGGTTGTGGCAGGTGTCATCATGCTAAGGCATTTGGGAAGGGTTTTACTTACACAATTTTTGTCAAACCTTGAAAAGATACATCTATGAAATGCTCCAAGGTATTGTCTTCAGACCATAACTTTCTCTGGAAAGACATTTACTTTTAAATTCTAAGGTATACATGTACCCCAAAGCTTGTAGCAGCAATTTCAAAATGGCCAAATATGGAAACAACCCAAGTGTCCATTGACTGATAAATGGATACATGGACAGATATAACTGGATAAATAGATATATTTATATGTATATGTAATGGAGTAATATACATATAAGTATATATATTATATGTATATATATTATACATATAATGAAATATTATATATTCCATATGTAATGGATTAATATATGGAACATTATATATAATATGTATTATATATAATGGAATATTATTCAGCAACCAAAAATAATGATTTTTTTTCCATTTGCTATGATGTGCATGGAGCAAGAGAGTATTATGCTAAGCAAAATAAGTCAACTGAGAAAGGCAATTATATAATTTCACTCAAATATGGAATTTGAGAAATAAAACAAATTAGCAAAGAGAGAGATTTTTAAATACCAAGTTTTTTAAAATTTCTGTGATGAAATTTTTAATTTTGAAATTATGAGCACTTTGAGACCTGGCTGTGAGTTTTGTCTTTGAAAGATAACTAGTACCATTCACTCCTTCTTTATCCTTTTTCCTATGCTTAAGTTAGCCAAGTTTGCTATTACTCTTTTGTATGTAATTTGGCATATCCTGTATGTGTAATTTCCATATTTATGTAAAATCAACACTGTATAATTGTCCACTCTTAATCTTTACCAAATTGTATATCAAAATGTCAAATTATATTAAAAAGGAGATATAAATGAAGACCATGTATTTTAAAATAATTTGATGTAAATATAAGAACATTTTTTGTGCCTGCATGGCTCAGTAGGTTACACCTCTGCCTTCGGCTCAGGACATGATCTCAGTGTCCTGCGATGGAGCCCCACATCAGGCACTTGGCTCAGCAGGGAGCCTGCTTCCCCATCTCCAACTGCCCGACTCTCTACCTACTTGTTATCTCTCTCTTTCTGTCAAATAAATAAATAAATTTTTATACATTAGTAAATAAATAAAAGAGCTTTTACATGTCAATTTTTTAATCTTTTATTACAATATAATGTATTATTTGCTCCAGGGTACATGTCTGTGAATCATCAGGCTTACACATTTCACAGGATTTGCCATAGCACATACCCTCCCCAATGTCCATAACCCTACCCCCCCAACCTCCCAGCCACCCTTAGTTTGTTTCATGAGTTTAGGAGTCTCATGTTTTGTCTCCTTCCCCATTCCATCTTGTTTCATTTCTCTTCCCCACCCCCATGACCCCCTGCCCTGCCTCTCAAATTCTTGATATCAGAGCGATCATGTGATAATTGTCTTTCTCTGACTGACTTATTTCACTTAGCATAATATCCTCTAGTTCCATCCACGTCGTTGCAAATGGCAAGATTTTGTTTCTCTTGATGGCCGTATAGTATTCCATTGTATATATATACACCACCTCTTCTTTATCCATTCATCTGTTGATGGACATCTAGGTTCTTCCATAGCTTGGCTATTGTGGACATTGCTGATATAAACATT
>JAPYYJ010004751.1:0-10100 GCA_028533885.1 Nasua narica
CAGTTTGGCAATTGTGGCCATTGCTGCTATGAACATTAGGGTACATGTGGCCCTTCTTTGTACTGCATCTGCTTCCTTGGGGTAAATACCCAGTAGTGCAATTGCAGGGTCATAGGGAAGCTCTATTTTTAATTTCTTGAGGAATCTCCACACTGTTTTCTAAAATGGCTGCACCAACTTGCATTCCCACCAACAGTGGAGGAGGGTTCCCCTTTCTCCACATCCTCTCCAGCTTTTGTTGTTTACTGTCTTGTTGATTTTGGCCATTCTAACTGGTGTAAGGTGGTATCTCAGTGTGGTTTTGATTTGAATCTCTCTGATGGCTAAAGATGATGAACATTTTTTCATGTGTCTGTTAGCCATTTGAATGTCTTCTTTGGAGAAGTGTCTGTTCATGTCTTCTGCCCATTTTTTGATGTGATTATCTGTTTTGTGAGTGCTAAGTTTGAGGAGTTTTTTATAGATCTTAGATATCAGACCTTTGTCTGCAGTGTCATTTGTGAATATCTTCTCCCATTCTGTGGGTTGCCTGTTTGTTTTGTTGACTGTTTCCTTCACTGTGCAGAAGCTTTTTATCTTGATGAAGTCCCAAAAGTATATTTTTGCTTTTGATTCCTTACTGAGTTTTTCTAACTTGATTAAGATTGAACTAGCAGATCATGAACTAGCAAATCACCATGATGGGACGAAGCAGAGCAGTACACTAGGAAGCAGAAAATAATAGTAGCGATGACAGTCTTAAGAACTGTTCCAAGGATTTTACGTGGATTATATGCCTTTTAGTTTCATTCTATTCTTGTACTATTACTACACTTATGTTCTGGAAGGAGAAGGGGGGTGGAGTGCAGAAGGAGGAGAGCAAAAAGAACAAGAAGCTGTGTAACTTTCTCGAGGTCACACAACCAGTACGTGGCAGACTTGAACCCAGTGTGTCTAACACCAGAGCGAGAATCTTAACTACAGCGCACGGTGATGCCTCGCCCCAGCTTCGCGGCAGGGTAGCTCTGGAATCCTGGCATGTCACTTCCCCTCTTCGTCACAAAATCTTCATTGTGAAATGAGATGATCACACTGGAACACCTCTGATCTGAGCTTCTGACTTCTAATCGTCCGTGATAAAATGAATTTACAGTTCTGCTTAGCTCCCTATTTCAGAAAACCCTCTGAAATTTGCTTTGGGAGCAAAAATCTTTGGCAAATCTTCAAATTTATTTTAAAACAATCTTTAATGAGATAGGTAACACATCTGAAAAACACTATTTCGTCATGGAAACTGTCCTCTAAGAGTAAGGGAGAGAGCAAGCTCTGCAGATAAATCAAGAGCCTGCCATTATAACTCCTGGAGAATGACAGTTCACTGAGTTAAGTATGAAATGTCTTTTTTTTTTTTCAAAGATTTTATTTATTTGACAGAGAGAAACACAGTGAGAGAGGGAACACAAGCAGAGGGAATGAGAGAGGGAGAGCCTGATGCAGAGGCTCGATCCCAGGTCCCAGGGATCATGACCTGAGCTGAAGGCAGACGCTTAACGACTGAGCCACCCAGGCACCCCAAGTATGAAATGTCTTGAACAGAAATATAAAACGAAAGGTATCATAGGATTGTGCGAAAATATTTGAGTCCTGCTGTTTATTCTGTCTCCAACCCAAACTTACCTTTTTTGGACTTTGGTTTCCTTGCTTTTAAAATCAGGTAGTTGGATTTTTGAGGTCCCTTCTAGCATCCCCTTTGTTCACATGTGAGAATCTATTACAGAAGCTCAGTGAAGGTATTATTTGAATAGGCTAAAAATATACGAGAAGTAAAAGCTCCTTTTATCCCATGAAGGACAAAAATTCCTGGATCAAGTTAGTTTTTTAATTTACCTCTCATAAGAATATGTCTGTGTGAAGAATGTGGGCCCTTGTCAGATTGCCTGAGTTAGTTTCTTTCTCCAGAGTTTCTTAAACTTTCCAGATCCTAATACGACCCATTTGTAAAATGAGGATAATCACAATTCCTACTTGTTGAGATAACTGAGAGAAACTTAGACCTCTATACCTGGCACGTAGTAAGTAATTAGTAAATGTTTGCATGTATTAACAGCAGTGATTGGAATTGCTGAGCGTGTACATCATTAAATATCTATTAAAAACATATGTGCATGCCCTCACGAATAACTGAGGTGCCTAAAGACAGAAGGGCATTATCAGGGGGAACTTACTGCAGTTTCTCTTACACTAAAATCTCATATTCCATATTAGTATTAGTTTGGGAAAAAAGTGATGATTTAATAGGCATTCAGCAACAGTGGCTGCTTTATATGTTAGTACAATTGGAAAATGTTTCTGCCTTCACAGTGATGGATAACATCTAAAACCCACGTAGAAATGGGAAAAGAAGATGATGGAGCAAATAAGAGACCTCCCTTGGCTTGCAGGTCACGCGACTGCACAACTCTGCAATCAGAATGTATTTGTTCGGAAAGAGACAGTGCAAAGAACTACAGTCATGGTTTCTTCAAAATTCCCCAGAACTGTCTAAGCCATGGAGACTGTCCACAGCCTAAGAGGTTATTACCAAAATCTACCTTTCTATCCTTTTGGCTGAAATGGAGAACATAAAACTAACTGAAAGGTAGTAAACGAAGGGACAAAGGGAGGGTGAGTAGAAATATTGTAATGGAAGGTTCATTTTATGAACACTTCAATTTTAATGAGTGTATTCTTTGGATTATGGGTAAAATTTTATGTAAATCCATATCTAATGTTTCCTAAAACAAAAAAATAGAAGGACAAGAACCAAAAACAAAACCACTAAGAGCCCAAACTAAAGGCGTCTGGCTTCCACCTGCAGTCAGGGTATGATATCTATTTTAACTCCTTCTTCGGGTTTTAACAACATAAAAATTCATAACGCTTGGCATTGAAGTCAAAAAAACTCAAAACAATAATTCAAACCCATTGCTTGATTTGAAGAAACTACAAAACCCTTCTTTTAGCTGATGGCTGGGACCAATTTCAAAGAGGTTCAAAAAGAATTGATGCTGGAAATTGCCTTGAAGATACAAATTGCTATAATTATCTTTGAATATACATATCATTAAACTGAAATGGATGTCAATAAACCAGCAAAAAATATTTAAACTATCCAGAGCATATTATTACAAAACAAAAGAAAAACAATTTCCTCCACTCAACAACACTAACTTGGACTATAATTTTCACATTTTATCTGTATATATAAAATCAAATAATATTTCCCTTCTATTTATACCATTATTCTATTTTCAAAGGACAGTCAAATAGTATTATATATGTATAAGTGCATTTTAAGTCATCGTCAGTATTTTACTTTAAGGAAAATATAAGCACTGTGGTTTAAAAAAGAGAAGTATTTCGGTACGATTTGAACTGAATAAGCACAATATGGTATTAAAAAATAGTCGTAGTAGAGTTAAAATTCTAACTAAGTCAAAGCTATGTTTAGAACAGTCATTCTTAATAACATTCAGAATCTTCTGGCTCTTTCCATAGAGGTACGCAGTGCCAAAAAATATATATAATGTTCAGTTATTCATTCTGATTGCAGTTTGTAATGTAATTTGCCCTGTGCATCCCAAGTTCACCTTGTCAGAGAGTACTGCTTCCCCAAGGCTGCCCCAGGGTCCTGTTGACGGATGGCTCTAATTGCAGTCGGCGCTGTAAACAAGGCAGCTACGCCATGCTCCGCGAGCACGCGGAAATAAGCACCAGCATCTGGTGTTCCCACAGGCTTCCCCTACAATGAGATTCATTTAAAATGTCACTGGGTAAATGTCTCATATTTCACTGACAGTTCAATAGTTATATATTTAACACAGCAATATTAATAAGATGGGGCACTCAACAAATCTTGGTTTTAAAATATCCCCCTGTTCTATCATAAATAAAAGAAACCAAATGCCCAGGCTTCAGAGAGGCCATTTGCACCATTACGTCATCCTGAAAGCTTTTCAAATTGCAACTGTTCCTTTCTTGAGTTTCAAAAAATAAAGGACAGGAAATATAGATCACATTCAAATTAATAACATAAAACGGTCTTCCATTAGCCAAGAAATTAAATACATTGTTTTAGGTAGTGGACTAAATAAAAAATACGATTACTATGAATTTCTAACTTTAACACTCTTTTTCATAATACTTTTAAAAGTGACAATAGTGGGCCACCTGGGTGGCTGAGTGGGTTCAGCGGTGGACTCCTGATTCTGGCTCAGGTCATGATCTTAGGGTCCTGAGACGGAGCCCCACATCGGGCTCCCTGCTCAGAGCGGTCTGCCTGAGATTCCCTCTTTCCTTTTCTCTCTGCGCACCCCACCCCCCCCAGTTCACGCCCTCTCTCTCTCTCTAAAAATAAATAAATAAAATCTTAAAAAAAATAGAAGTGACAAAAACAATTGTCAAAGTGCTTGGGAAGAGAGAAAGATGGAATCAGAAGGATTTCTGAACAATGACTTTTTCAATTAAATGCCTCACTCCAAGGAAAGCAACTTCTATGACTAAAAAAAATTCAGTAACACATCCACAAACGTGGGCTCTCTGCTCAGTGGGGAGCCTGCTTCCCCCTCTCTATCTGCCTACTTGTGATCTCTCTCTCTGTCAAAAAAATAAATAAAATCTTAAAAAAAAGACACCCACAAACGTATGTTTTCTATAGCCTCAAAATGACATTTAACAAAGTCAATGGAAAATCCACGAATAAAAATCTAACCTTTTTAACAATTTTTATAGAATATGTAATCCAAGGACACAAAGCATTTTTTTTAAGAGAGAGAGCACACCGTGGGGAGAGGCAGAGAGAGAGAGAGAGAGAGAGAAAGAGGGGATCCCAGTCGGGCTCCATCCTTGCTCAGCGCTGAGCCTGACATGGGGCTGGATCTCACAACCCTGAGAGATCATAACCTGAGCCGAAATCAAGAGGTGGTTGCTTAACCGACTGAACCAGCCAGGCGCTCCCAAAAGCATTTTTTAATAGATGTTTCTGTGAAATGGAAAATGAACATAGCATACATAAATCAGTGATTCAACAAAAATCTAAGTGTTCCATAGAATTTACGTTGGCCCAACTATATCCCCTTATTTCTCAAACCATTCTCAACACCACTACTTTTTCCTTTGATTCTAAAGCAAGGTGCCTGGAATGTTAATATATGTTGTGTGAAAAAAATACATATTACATATATTTCACAATAAGATCTTTTTGAAAGGGGTTGGAATAAAAAAAGGAAAACAGGTTTCTGATTTTCGACCATTTCTTGAAGACTTTAACGCGTAAAAGAACATCAGGAATTCCCAAATGATAGTTACTATACATAATCTTTCCTAAATTTCTCTGTCCACACCCCTTATATGCACATCTCATGGATCTTATATTCTGGAAAACACACTTGGGAAACACTGATAAGGTAAAAAGTGGAAAAAAGTTGCTAGTAGCAAACTGAGAGATCTCCTTCAACAGAGAATAATAAATGAACGGATGATAAGAAGAAACCAACCACAGCTATTCGTGAATTTCAATTCACTATCTACATCTACTTGGGTCTTGGATAGGGTGTTATTAGTTTGTATTTTCTTTTTTTTTTTTTTAAATGATGACCCTTCATAGTCTTTAATGTAAGTATATTTCCTTTTTAAAAAATTGAACCTCTTTCTTATATTCTATTGCTTTTTCTCTTGCTCTTTTAAATCCAAAGTATTTATTGCAACTAGAAATTAATTTTTATTAACACAACAATCCCCAAACACTTGATTTCAACTTATTCATTACCACCTCATACAGGTCAACATGTTAATATAGTATAAAAAGCTGTCACATATTATCTGGCAACTCATATACATAACTTGACTTACAAATTTTGAAGCCTTGATCACATCAGTCTAAAATGAACCAGCAGGTTTATTCTTTTGAAGCAAGTGAGGTGAACATTTGATTTCTACTTTTTCGGCCTGTCTTAGGCACTGTTCAGTCCCTGGTGTACTAGATTGTGACTTCGGAAACTTGATCTCACCCACATAAAAATGATTTATTAACTGACCTTATACGATTGACTTTCCCTGTCTATGCTGCCATTTTCTCACCCGCTAAATAAAAATAAATCACTTTTCCAATATTTCCTCGATAAGCTAAAAGCACTGAGATAATATTTGAAAGTAGTTTGACCTCCACTGAGGAAAGATATTTTATAGCCAATTGGAATTGAATTCCACTACAGTTCCAGTGTCATGGGACAAAGATAATATACTCACAAAAGGGTGATATTAGTGCCATAACAAAATGCTATACCATGATTACCTACATAGAGGACACAATTTAATGTATTTTACAATGCCTTCGATTAATTATGTCTAATGATAATGATAGCTTAAACATTAGAAATATTAAAAACTCTACCATATCTTTTTGTAAATAATATAATAATTAGTATTATAATTCTGACCCACACCAAATACATTTTCATCAATATTCTGTTTATTGAGCCTAAAAATCATGATAACATAGCATTCCTATTAGGACACTGAAGGAAGTGATGTATATAATCTCACCTTAATCATTTGTAAGTTAGTTGAGCTCAGAAAGGTTCAAATTTTTGCATTTTATTGCCCATTCCCACAGAATTATTCGATGCTATGATACGTTTCACTGCTTTAGAATTTAGAGACTCAGTGGCTAATTGGTTTATTGAACACCGTTCTCCCCTGCCCTCCCGCACACACACAAGCTTGCGCGTGTACACGGAGATGCGCGCACACACAGGCAATATAATCCCTTTACAGTACTTTTTAAAAAAAACCAGTAACACACTAACCACACTGAGTTGCCTGGAGAAAATGACTGATTCCAGAACTTGCATATTCAGTAAGAAGCAACAGCCAAACACTATTCAACAAAAAAGTAGGAAGATTCTAAAACTGTGGGGATTTTTTTTTTTTAAAGATTTTATTTATTCATTTAACAGAGAGAGAACACAAGCAGGCAGAGAGGCAGGCAGAGGCAGAGAGAGGAGCAGGCTCCCTGCGGAGCAAGGAGCCCGATGTGGGACTCGATCCCAAGACACTGGGATCATGACCTGAGCCAAAGGCAGTTGCTTAACCAACTGAGCCACCCAGGCGTCCCGTAAAAACTGTGGGGATTTTTAACAAACATACACACCAAAAGCAGTAATGTGGCTAAAAGGTAACAACTTAAAAACTATGCAAAACTCAAAACGATGTCATCACTGTTTGCTTTTATTCCCTTTCCCCAAACTAATGGCTGGAGTGCCCATTGCTGCCCAGACACCAAAAGCAAAAAGCAGTACCTACAATGGCAAAGCAGAGATTCCAAGCTTTGGGCTGTTAGAAATCACGAATTTTTAACACCAGAGATTTTTAAAACATCAACAACTAACATTTATAATGTGCCTAGTGATGGTACAAAGCATAGAAACCAAGACAGATAAGTACCTGAAGATTAAGGTGCACACACAATTTTCTACCACTTATGATTCAGTGTGTTAGTTTTCAGGAATCAGAGACGACAGACTTTGAGTTAGAAAACCAGCTGATGTCTCAGCTTCTCATATAATCCCTACTGAGGTTCAGTATCAGCACTGGAAAGTAGCAAAAGACAGCCCCTTACCAAGACAAAGACAAGCTTAAACACTAGAGTTAGATCTTTGAGCAAAAAAAATCATTTGCTTTATTAATCCTATGATTTCGGTTTATCCAAAGGCTTGTGTCAAAGCTACTTGTAGTTTCTCAGACTTTGACATAAAAATTTCCAAGTCAGCTGAGGTTCTTGCCTTTTTTTGTGGCAGGATTAGAAATACATCTTGTCTCTTTGAACACTGCTTCTGAGAATATCACCGAAGGCATGTTTGTACTGCAGTTCTAAGGTGAAGACAGCAACATCCCTTATAGACTAGTACTGAATTTAATTTCAGCAGACAGGTGCAGCAGTGCTGGCTTGTTTATTCCGGAAGTGGGATGACACTGGCAATAGCATTTGTTGAATCTCTACTACATGCCTCGTTGTCTTTACCGAGGGATGAAAGTTTGGGCATGCAACATCTAAACTTGAGACTTGTTAAAACATAAGCAGTTCCTTAGGATATAATATTTAGCGAAAGAAAAGTAAAATGCAGAATAGTCTGCATATCATTTGGATGATGCCATTTGTATGAAAATAAAGGAGGGGGCATTGCTTATGTAAGAAATGAACCATTAGATACAGAAGATTGACTGCTTCCAAGTCAGAGAAACTGAACAGCTAGGAACAGAGGTCAGAGATTTGCACTCTTTACCCATTTGTGTGTTTTGAAATATGAACCAAATGAGTGTACAACGTCTTTGAAAAATGGGCTTTTTCTTCCATAAAGTCCCTCTCTCAATAACTCAACATTATCTTGATACTACCACTTTAACCTCAATGAGAGAACTGCTCTATGCCTTAAGATCTTCAGGTCTAAGATTTTGTTACTATAGCAGATTCTCTTTTAAGGAGTAAAAATTTGCTTATAAACACAATTGATAACTAAGAATTTATATCCACTCACTTCATTGACTATTTGCTAGAGATTTCCCATAATTCCAAGGGCCTCACCTATGGGGATATGCTGCCACCTTGCTTTCCTTTATCTTATCCAGACTGCTGTCTAATTTGACTCAGTCCCTTGATTGTCAACCCCAAATGTAGATGAGAGTTGCATGGGATGCTTTTTTATTTTATTTTATTTTATTTTATTTTAAAGATCTTATTTATTTATTTGAGAGAGAGAGAGAGAGAGAGCACGAGCAAAGGGTGGGGAGGGACAAAAAGGGAGAGAGAAGCAGACTCCCAACTTGGCAGGCAGCCCGACATGGGGCTCGATCCCAAGACCCTGGGATCATGACCTGAGCTGAAGGTAGATGCTAAACCAACTAAGCCATCCACATGCCCCACTTGGGATGCTTCTGATAGGTTCCAATGTCTGTTTCCCACTTCCAGATTGGCCTTAAGTTGGGCCTGGTATTGTTATGTTTCATGTGTACCTTAAGTAATTCTAATCTGCAGCCAGGGTGGAGAGCCATAGTCCTTAGATACTAGGCATTACCTGAGGCTGCGCAATACCACCTGCCTCATTACCTTAGGGGATGAGGCTAGAACTCAACACTAGCCTTTTCCCACCTGTTAGAAATAAATGAGACAATCCAAGTATTAATAAAAAATATACTGATAGCTGAAATCTGACTACAGGGGGCCATACACTGAGCAAATAATTGGGTAGAAATGCCTTGTTCTTTATGTCTCGCTCTATAAACTAGACTCCACACTGTACATATATATTATGATTTATAGGACCTAGCACCCAGAATACAGTCATCCTTTCTCCAAAGTCGAGAAGAACAGCCCCAAGCCAGCTGCTCATCCTGTCTCGCCAGAGACTTCTGAAAGCTGAGTTTCAGTTTGAGGGTTTTGTTTGGTTTTATCAATGCTTGAAAGGATTTTATCTTAATTTTTTAGATGAAGGGCTTCTGACGGGACTTCAGGGAAGTTTATGAGTATTCTGATCTTTTTAATGTGTATATATTCATTTTCCTAGGGAGATAAGTCGGTATGATCGGATTCTAAAAAGGAGTCTATAACCAAGGTTTTTAGGCATATGAGACCTTCCCCAACACAGAAATCTCTTCAAAGATTTTCCGTCTGGGGCCCCTGGGTGGCGCAGTTGGTTGAGCGACTGCCTTCAGCTCAGGTCATGATCCCGGAGTCCCGGGATCGAGTCCCACATCGGGCTCCCAGCTCCACGGGGAGTCCGCTTCTCACTCTGACCTTCTCCCTTCTCATGCTCTCTCTCACTCTCTCTTTCCTAATGAATAAATAAATAAAATCTTAAAAAAAAAAAAAAAAGATTTTCCGTCTGGCTCTGGGAAACAGCGTGGCTTCCATATTGGTAAGGAAGAAGTTAAACTGTCACTATTTGTAGATGACATGATACTATGCATATATATACAGACTCCATCAAAAAACTACTAGAAGTAGTAAATGAATTCAGTAATGTTGTAGGGTACAAAATTAATACCCAGGTATCAGTGCCATTTCTATACATTAATAACGAAGTAGC
>JAPYYJ010004752.1:0-10100 GCA_028533885.1 Nasua narica
GTACAGAAATTTTAATGGGAAGCTAGAATGACATGCTTATCAACAAGATGCTGAGCAGTCTATCAGACCTTTTAAACAGGTTAATTATTTCTAATCCTTATCCTTAATGCAACCCTACTCAGATTTTACTACCATTTGATGGGAAGTGGTAGGAGGCTTGGGCTCAGAGTAGTAAAGTCACTTTCCCAAGATCACACAGCTAATAAGGAATAGTTCAACCAGGATTTAACTCAGTCTATTCAAACATCAGAAGAAAAATAAGAGAGAAAAAGTATATCCCCAATTTCCATTCTCAAAATCTCCCAGCATCTCATTTCCTAAAGTGGCTGTGGTTAAATTTAGCAGCCCACAATTGCTTCCCAGTCCAGGCTGCATGGCTGACTGCAAGATCTGGGGATGCTACTCTTTGATTAGGGGCATGAGAAGAGACGGCTGAGCCTCCCCGCCCAGCCCAGCACAATGGGGGCTCAACTGGGGAGTGAGTCAGCCAGGAAGCCCTCATGAATGTCAAGCACAAACAACCCAGAATAGCTGCCCACTGGGCATGAGGCTTCAGTTACCCCCACCCCCCACATGTGCCAGCCTGTGAATTGGAGATGACAGTGAGCTTGACAAGATGGGTCTGAGCCAAAAATAGTCCCTGATCGCTCCAGAAGATGCCTTGGGAAGTGAAAGAAAACTTCAGGTAGAATCAAGCTGGATGCACTCATAACTGATGAATTCACTGTAGATCGAAGGATATCCATCCTGTGTGGGACCTGTGACCAAGGTATTGGGCATGTTTGACAAACAACCAGGTTGGGCAGCCCCAGAGGCCTTTGAAAAAAATTTAAATGCCATCCTAAGGTCCTAGGCAAAAGAGAAAAATAGATGGAAACTAGATTGCTCACTAAACATGAAAAAGCAAGGTTCACCTGAATTTAACAAAACAAAGACACTCAGGCATTCAAATACCAAATACTTAATTAGGGCCTACAAATTGGTATGCCATGGACTTGCCTCTGGAGATGCACTGATGTACAATGTACCACTGAATGCTGAGTTTCCCCAAAGTCTGAGCTCAACCAAATCCTCAAGAGTTTTCACAAATGGGCAGAGGCACAATGTATTAATTAGGTCTCCTGAGGTCAAAAGTAAGAGAAACACAACTCAGATTAAGGGAAACACAGTTTTTGGTTCATGTAACAAAACCAAAGAGTTGAAACGTCTTTAGGCATGGCTGGATCCAGGGGCCGAAGCAATGTCACCAAACTGCCTTACTTGCAACATTTCTCTGCTCCACCTTTCTGTTTGAGTTCTATTTTCAGGAATATTTGCTTTTGGAGTTCCCAATGACTCTAGGCCTTCATACTTATAGTTCCTGTAGAGTGTGACTCCCATAAGGGAGAGCAAGGTTACTCTAACTGAACTGACTTGGGTCACAAGCTCACATTGAATACCTGTGCAAGGGTGATGAGACACACTTACTGATCATGCTAGCATCCCACTCAGGAGCTAGAGATGAGATCAGATGGCAGAATTCACCTGTAATTCTGTAAAAGAAGAGTAGCTTCCCTAAGGAAAGCCAAAGCACTTTTCCAGTGGAAGGGGGACTTACTTTAGTGGACAAAAACAACAGATACAAGCTACTCATGCATAATAAGACCTCTCCTGACCTGAAGGAGTTTCCGGTGGCAGCTGAATTCTATTCCTGGCCCTGCCATTAAAAAGCTGAGTAACACTGGAAAAAATCCTTTCCTCTTCTAAGAGCCTCAACTTCTCTTCAAAAATGGAAGTATGTTCAAATTTCTCAGAAGTGGAATATTTTGTCAATTAAATTCCACAGGGGGAAACCACGGAAAAGCATTGCCTGCAATCCTGGAATAACCCCTGAGGCTCCTCTCTTGAGGACTTTGTGGAATATGTTGATACGTATTTCAAGCACATCACAGATAATGCACTCTGGGGAGGGAAATAGCAGATACAAGGAAGAGAAGGAAGTAAGTCAAGGGTGCATTGTCCAATGAATTATCATTGTAGGCTACTGAAACTGGATCCCCCTGGGTCACCTTGCCATAAACATACTCATGCCTCAGACTTAGACCGCGCATTTAGTCCCATCAGCTTTTGAGACACCCAGAGGATGCAGTGCCTTGGCATCTCCAGCCTGCCCTGCTCGGGTGACCAGAAAGAGCCCCCATGCAAGAAGCAATAAGAGCTGACAGATGGAACTGGTAAGTGTGGAAGGAATAAGGGACAGGCATCACTGGGGTTTGTTACAAGGACTAAAAATTATTTCATGTGTTCGACATGCATTTTTTGAGAACTACTCTGTTCTAAGCACCGTGTTTAGGATAGTAAATAGCAAGACTTCCTGCCCTCGTAGAACTTACCATCTGACAAGCAGTACAGATGTGTCAAGAGATGCTAGTACAATATGAGCAGTGACAGTGCAGGAAGCATGGGACCCCACAGGAGGAGGCTCAATCTTGCGTTGGGAGTGGAGAGAGTCAGAGAAGGCTCCTTGCAGAAATGACATCTCAGCTGGAATCTTCAAATTAATCATTCACCCATCCTTATGACCAGATTAGTGGAGATGCCATTATGTACATTGGGATCACCTCCTATTGTCCATTGAATTATGAACCCTAAAAATTCTTATGTTGAAGTCATAACCCCCAGGATCTCCAAATGTGACCCTCTTTGGAGATAGGGTTTTACAGAGGTCATTAAGTACAATGAGGTCATCAGGGTGGGCCCTAATCGGCAGGACTAGTGTCCTTATGAAAAGGAGAGCTTTGGAGACAGACACGTACTAACAGTATGGCACGTGAAGATCAAAGTCTTGTTGCCACAAGCCAATGAGCTGCCAGAAGCTGGGAGATGGGCCTGGAACAAATCTCTCCCTCCCAGCCCCCAGAAGGCAATCCTGCTGACACCTTCATTTGGGACTTCTGGTCTCCAGAACTGTGAGACAACACACTACTATTGTTTAAGCACGCAATATGTTATGGCAACCCAAGGAAATGAAGACACCTCTCGTCCTCCATCTTAAGTCTTATTCATTACGTAGGAACTGGTCAACTTCCAAATGCACTAAGGGGACCAAAATTTCTGTAGCCTTTGCTTCTGTTGCTGTGACTGGCCTTGCTGTGGACAAATGAGTTTCAAGTCGAAAGCTATCCTTATCCCTGGAGGGGAAGGACATGGCTGGTGGGGGGGTGCCCTCTCAGGGGGCGTGTTCTGAGAGCAGAGCCACTCTGCCCACCGCCAGGCAATGCTTAGGTGTGGTCATCCCGCTCCACGCTGGGTAGGCCTAGCCTCCTGCCCTTCCAACACTGGTTGTATAACTGTGTTCTCAGCCTTGGGGTTTTCACCAAGCACATAAAAGATGTAAACCACGCAAAGGGTGATGGATGGATGGTCAGCACTAGACTGAGGTAGTTCTCAGGATGTAGTACTTTTTGTGCAGACTGGGACAGAGAGTTCACCCTACCAAACACTCACACAGGTTCTGAAATTTGTGGCTCCTTGTTCTGTTTTTGTCCTGCTTGGCCATGATTAAAAATCACCACAACTGGGTCAGGGCAGTCTGACCAGGAGGGGCTTCTAGCAGTGATGTGCTACAGATGGCTATGTGGACTTGTAAAAATTGATGGGTGGATAGTCAGGAATTTTCAAGCCTGTTGGTAAGCACAGACATTATTAAACATTAAATGAGATAATCTGTAGTTCGATCTATTAGACTAAGCCAAAAGTGATAAATATTCAACATGCATCACTTTCCAATCATTTTAGTCTGTTTTACTATTGCCTATACATCTTTTAAAGTTATTTGTGCCTGTTACATCTGTAGAATGGAAACGCTGTACATGGGGCATTTCTTTTGACCCCTGCAGTCAGGGACCTCACATTGGTAGCCTGGATCAGTGACCGTGGGGGCATTTACACCACAGAAATCAGTAGGTCTTGTTAATCAGGGCTTGATTCATTGATTTTTGATTGTCTAGACTTAAAAGGTAATGAAGAATGTCTGTCGTCATTATCACAAAAAAGAGGAAATATTCTCCCAAGATTCAATAACTATTGTAGAGAAGAAACACTCTCATCATTGATTTACTTATTCTTCTTTCATCTTACCAATTAACAAAAATGAAAATATATGCGAGTATTCATGTGGAGAACTACACTCATTTATAAATTGCAGATTCAAGAGCTTGGCCAAAATCAACCCAAAGTCTTCTCTGAGAGTCAACTGGCTATATAGAATTTATGATAAAGAGTATTGTTTATTTTATTGTTTCTAAAATGTGTGCTATGCATCTTTTACGTCAAGGAAAATTATAAATTTATGAGCACTGATATATGCTTATCTTTTGACCAGAGTCAGTCATTCTACATTGACCAGCACACTGACTGGTGTGACTGGACTGACATGGAACCACAGCCACACATTTTGCCAGGACCAGCTGTCTCCCATAAGACCATCATTATAGGACTCAGTGTTAGACCCAGGTCACTCTATCAACTCCCCTTCCTTTTCTCCTTGGTGAGTTGAGTCTCCAGGCAGGATTCAATGGAGATTATCTCTAGCCATCAAGTAAGATGTCCTCTCTATCAAAAGGAAAGGCTGCAGAAAGCCTACTCAGTACCCTTCTACCAGAAGGCTACTGAGCTCCAATGCAAAGTTACCACCTCATCTCCAGAAATTTAGAGCTCCTCAGACTGAGAGGATGGAGAAGGGTAGCTTGACTAAGCCATCAAGACATCTCGTGTAACTTTATAACTACGTGTCTTTGTTATAAGAAAGAAAGACTCGTGCAGCGATACTTCCCAGAGCACAGGAAAATCATTCTGTAGTAAGTCATCACTTCTACTGCTAAAAGAAGTAGAACCTCCAATGTCAGACTCTCTGGAATTTTTTAAAAATAGGAATTCATATTATTTAAGTCCTACCTCGTCAATCACTTTGGAACATCTGCAGAATGTACAATGGCGGAAGATATTGCTGTGGTCTTGGCACATATAATGTCCTCTAGAATAAAAGGAAAAAAATTTCTCAAATCCAGGGATGCTCAGATTCAGTGCTGTGATGTGACAGGGGTTGGAGGGCCCATGTCCACTAAGCTGAAGAAATGCTGGGAGCAGGTGTCGGGAGAGATAGGGGAGTGAAGGGGAAAGGTGGTAGGAGAAATATACTTGCTGGAAGGGAGTGTGGCTGGCCTCGGCAAATGCTCTACTTCTTCCTCCCTCCCTCATCATCTGCTTTTATCTCACTTTGGGTGTAGTCTCTCTCAAGAAGACTTTCATGATTTTAAACCTTCCACTTCTGAGTGAATTCCCGTCCCACAAGCAACTGCAGCATCCTGCATGCTTCCTGCTCGCAATGGACTGTGGGTACCTGTTTATTCGTCTGTCTCTCCCACTAGATCGCAAGCTCTCCCCGAGCAAGCAACTTGTCTTGCTCACCATGTTACCTCTAGTGCATGCAGCATGCCTGGCATCCACCAGTAGATGCAGAGCAAACCTGACACAGAACTCCCTGGTGCCAAAGACTGCACACCAGAGAAGAGGCCACTGCCCTAGGACAGAGTTCACCACCAGGGATTCTGGGGCCCCTGGATCTCTTTACAAGCTCCCTCACTTCTCTGATCCCCCTCACCGGCTTCTTCGGGTCTTGTGACTGCTTAAACCTGGCTCACCATCCTCATCCCTCTGGCTCTCACAGATGCTAGTTTAACAGGGGTAAAGGGGTAAAGGGAATCCATGTACCTCTGCCTCAAGACACATGATTGGGTCCCCATTCTCGTGCTCTGGACAGGAAAGCATCATGGTGTCCTGGAACAGATGCTGCAGTTGAAGTTCACACACTCCATCTCAGGCCATTATGCTGGGAGACCACGGGCAAGTCATTTTACTTCTCTGAGCCTCTTTTCCTCAACAGCACAATACATACGGCCATCCCTATCTAATTCGTGGGCTTCTTGATGAGCTTCAGTGAATACAGCATCCGGAGTGTCTTATTAGCAGTGCTGTGTACGCACACAGAGTTGAAACTCATTGTACAAAAAGCACATGGATGAGGATGCTCCACACTTTTGATGGAGGTCCAAGAGCACTGCATTCTCAGCTCCCCTTTACTACTCCCCAGTTCTCCAAAGGATTTCCGGTATGATTCATTCTTCAGACCCCATCACCTTACCCCACATGAATCCGTGATACTTGAAATAGCTTTGCAAAGCCAGACCTTAAGTCACCGAGCTAGACTGGGTGCTTAGCCCCAGGAAATAGTAACATGAGCCAATCCAATTAAATGAAGCTCAAATGCCATCTCTTTCCTGAAGTCTTCTCTGAGTCACACTGACCCCCAAACCGCCCCAACAACAACATGCTTGAAGCCTTCTTATCCTCCTCCGGATTTGCCCCCAATCCCAGCAACCCTGGGAATCCAGCTATCTTGGAGATGTAATGAGATGACCAGTATCTTGGAGATGTAAAAATAAACATTTCGGAACAGAGCAAGTTGGAGTAAAAATGTTTCTCACCTATGCTTAATATACCTTGTGCTGGTAGGGGTCGCAGACGCCAGATCAGAAAGCGGCCCCTTACAAAGAGAGTTATAATATCAAAGATGAGATCATAGAACATCCTGGGACCATAGGACTCAGTACCATAGATGCTGCCATGGCATGTAATGAGGCAGGTTTCTCCACGGTGCCATAGGCAGAGCCTAGAGTCACGGCGGTATGGTTCTAACCCTAGCTCCATTTTTATTCCATGTATGTGATTCAGGGCAAGTCACTTAACCTCACTGAGTCTTAGTTTCTTCATCTGTAAAATGGGAGACAATAACAGTTCTTAGCTCAGAGAGTTGTTGTGGGTGTTACATGAGATATTTGCTGAGTGCCAGACTCCAGGGACATGACCCTTAACTGCTAGTTGTTATTAGTGTTGCTGTGTATTCAAGAGATTTAAGTTCATATTCTCGTGCTGCTCAGTTCCGTGAAGCAAGCAGTTCTGGCCACCTCTCTAGGCAGTGTTTCCAGTGGCTGCATTCTCCTCAGATGGAAGACGTCTCTTTCCCTTTGTGTTTCTCTTACACTTCTTGGACTCAGTGTTTCTACCCCCTGTCCTAAAGCATGGTATACATTTTTCCACACTGGTACTCACTGCCCTGAATTATAGTTTGGGGGGGGTGGAGATGGTTGAGGGGGAAGAAGGGTAGAGGTAGAGGGATAGAAGCAGACTCCCCAATAGCAGGGAGGCTGACATGGGGCTTGATATCACAACCCTGGGATCATAACCTGAACCAAATTAAGAGTTGGACACTTGGGGGATGCCTGGGTGGCTCAGTTGGTTGGCCAGCTGCCTTCAGCTCAGGTCATGATCCCAGCGTCCTGGGATCGAGTCCCACATCAGGCTCCTTGCTCGGCGAGGGGCCTGCTCCTCTCTCTGCCTCTGCCTGCCTCTCTGCTGGCTTGTGTTCTCTCTCTGTTAAATAAATAAAATCTTAAAAAAAAAAAAAGAGTTGGACACTTGGGATACCTGGGTGGCTCAGTTGGTTAAATGTCTGCCTTTGGCTCAGGCCATTATCTCTTGGTCCTAGGATCGAGGCCCACATCAGGCTCTCCGCACAGTGGGGAGCATGATTCTCCCTCTGCCTGCTGTTCCCCCTGCTTGTGCTCTCTTGCTCTCTCCCTCTTTCTGACAAATAAATAAATAAAATCTTTCAAAAAAAATAAAAAAGTCAGACACAAGCTGAGCCACCAGGTGCCCCCTGCCCTGAATTATAGTTAGTTGTCTTCCCATCAAGGTTCTGACTACCTCAAGGGCAAAGACTCTTTCACATTCATCTTTGTATGAGAAATTCTAGAGAGTTTCACAAAGTATCCAACACATCACTGATGTTTAATATTTGTTAAGCTAATTAAAAAGGAGGGGGCCCCTGGGTGGTACAGTGGGTTAAACATCTGACTCTTAATTTCCACTCAGGTCATGATCTCGAGGTCATGAGATTGATCCCCCCGTCAGGCTCCATGTTGGGCATGGAGCGTGGTTAAGATTATCTTTCTCCCTCTCCCCCTGCCCTTTCCCTGTTGGAAGGAAGGAAGGAAGAAAAAAAAAGAAAGAAAAGAAAGAAAAGAAAGAAGAAAGAAAGAAAGAAAGAAAGAAAGAAAGAAAGAAAGAAAGAAAGAAGAAAGAAGAAAGAAGAAAGAAGAAAGAAAGAAAGAAAGAAAGAAAGAAAGAAAGAAAGAAAGAAAGAAAGAAAGAAAGAAAGAAAGAAAGAAAGAAAGGAAGAAAGAAAGGAAGGAAGGAAGGAAGAGAAAAAATAGGAATACTAATCCTACCTTGCTTAAAGCACTCACTGAGTAACACAAGGAGGTAAAAGTAACGCTTATTAATTTTCAAAATATGACAAACTTCATGCTCTGCAAGTTATCATTATTATGTGTTTACTCCCTTTATCAGTCAGGAATACATTCAGGTACATTGAGTGGCTTATACAAACAGGGTTTATTTTTCTCCCATTCCTAGGTGGGAAACTTCCAGTTTGCCTTCTACCTTTTATTTGGTGCCATTTGGAGCCTGGTAGTATGCTCTGTCTTCTTTAGCTTTGTTCTCATGCTTGCAAAATGGCTGCCAGAGCTCCAGGCAACACTTCTACATGCAAAGCAGAAGGAAGTAGGGAAGATGGACCAGTCCTTTCTGCTCCCTTTTTCCAAGGAACCAAAAATGACTCGAGAGACCTGTGGTACAACTCTACCTAGGACCCATTTGCCAACTCCAGTTTGAGGACACTGTGAAAATGTGAGTATTGAGCTAGGAACTTGCTGCTCCAAATAAGCAAGTTTCTTACTCAGGAAAGAAAGGAGGTGCAGGGGAACAATAGATATTAGGAAGGCACATAACAGTTTTTGCTGCGCTCCACAAAAACCTAAGACAGGTGATACTAGGAACTCCATTTCACAAATGCAGAACCTGAACTTGAGGAGTAAAGCAGTCTATGGAAGTTGAAATACCCAGTCCATAAAAAGTTGACATGCTGCTTACCACTGTCCGAGCTCTTTGCCATAAGCTACATTGAAAAGGCACAAAAAGGCACAAAAAGTTATATCAATTTGTGTTTAGAACAAACAAGGCTTCAGATTATAATATTCTTGTCTTTTAGGAAGAGTTTGTTTGCTATAGAAAGCAAACCCTTGACTTTCCTGCCATAAGCGTCAAATCCCAACCAAATCAGCCTCTGCTCCTGTTTTCTGCATGCTTTCGAAGCCAATCTCATTACATCTTTAGAAAAATATCAGTCTAGTCTGCCTCACTCCTAAAACATCTTCAGCCTAAGTTTTGAGGGTTAAAATGAATCACAATGAGGTTTTAAGAATTGTACATGGTGAAGAAACCACCCAGATTAATTAAAATAATAGCTTAATCCTGCTCGTTTTGAAGAAAACCTTGCTGAGTCCACTCAGCTGGAACTTTCTGACAGCTTAGAGCAATAAATGCCTTTGCGGCCTCCCTAATCCATTTTTAATTTTTGAATAAAATTAATAACCTAAAGATCTTGGAGTACGAGCTGCCTTCCTTCCTAAGGTTGCAACTTGCTCATATATATTCCCCATCTGTCTTTGCCAGAGCCTGGTGCAATTCATAGAGATTAGAACGATTGTGTCTATTTTGCAGATAGAGGAATTAAGACACAGAGAAATTACGGTTACTTGGGAAGAAAAGCAGGCATCTGTCAAGAGTAATGTTTTCCCACTTGTACATTCTTGTTTGTCCCCTCCCGGACCAAAAAGAAAACTTGGGTTATTTACTCTGGAGCTTCTGGCTCTCAGAAACTTGGCAGGTAGTTTCCACACACAAAATGGAAAGGAGCATTCACATCGTGAGTGACCGGCACCTGGCTGAGACCCCCATGTATAAATTTGCCCTTGATATCCTCCCCTTGATTCAACTCTCTGCCGCCTGTAACAAATACTTTACGGACCAGATCCTCCCCCTGATGTTTCACCCTCTGTAGGATCCTGTGCCCCATAAGGAGTGAAAATGCGCTGTGCTGGCGTTTTCAGGAAAAGGCAGAAGTGTTGGGAGAAGTTTCCACCTCATTCAATAGAGGTGGG
>JAPYYJ010004753.1:0-10099 GCA_028533885.1 Nasua narica
GGTGGCACTAAAAGGAGACGATAGCATTGTTGACAAAATTATAATCTGCTGGTGGCATTTGCGGAAAAGAAGCCCTTGCAAATTTCTAAATAACAGTAAACTGTTAGGAAATTCTAAAGTGTCTTACAGGCCAAAAAGGGAATGAGGTTAGTAAAATGCCTCAAGAGAGTTTGAATAAAATACTGGATTTGAGAGTTACTGGAACTTGGATGTGTAAAAATAGGGTGGTAGGTTGGGTCATGCTTACAATGGTCTCAAGTTCAAATAAACTACTTCAATGGTCTCAAGTTCAAATACAACTTCACAGGTCACACGCTTTTCTGGGGCTGTTCTTTCCTTCAGTAGGTGCTGGCAGAAGGTGTGCTGAGTCGCTTTCCAATATAATTGTAACAACATATAGGAAACTAAAGATCATTATGCTAAATGAAACAACCCAGATAGAGAAAGACAAATATTGTATGGTATCACTTTTATGTGGTGTTCCCCCCCCAAAAAAAAGCTAATTTCATGGAAATTATAGGTGGGGGGTAGGGAGAAATGGAAATGGGGTAAGGCAGATCAAAGGAGACACATTTTCAGTTACAGGAAAAGTAGATTCTAACGGTCCAATGGACATCAGGAAGACCATAGTTGATAATATGGCACCGCATACTTGAACGTTGCCAAGAGGAGATCTTGAGCATTCTTACCTCATGCACACAGAAAGACTTAAGGTGATGGAGGTGCTAATCGTCTTGTTCTTGGTCGTCATTTCACAATGCATATCCAATCATCCTGTAGTACACTTTAAATATCTATACTTATATTTAAGTTTAAAAACATGAAAAAGAAACCATTGCTACATATCCTAGAAATCTGTTTCATCAAATTGTTACTCTGTAGTCACTTTGTAACTTCTCATTTGCCTCAGTTTTACATCTTGTTTTTTCTAGGAGACTGGGTTTTTTAAATACAGATGAGCAATGAATATAAATTAAATTTTTTTTATGATGAGCACTGGATGTTATGTGTGAGTGAGGAATCACTAAATTCTGAAACCAGTATCACAGTATACGTCAACTAACTAGAATTTTTTTTCTTTTTTTTTTAAAATTTTTTATTAACATATAATGTATTATTTACCCCAGGGTACAGGTCTGTGAATCATCAGGCTTACACATTTCACAGCATTTGCCATAGCACATACCCTCCCCAATGTCCATATCCCTATCCCGCCCCCCCAACTAACTAGAATTTAAATAAAAATTTGAAACCAAAAATTTTTATTTCCAAGAGTTAGGTATATATGTTGGAGATTCCAAAAACATGTATTTTAATGACAGAAGAGAGGTAGCTGATTCAAAAATTTAAGACCTGGGTCTTGGCTCATTAGCATATGTCACTAAGGCAAAAGCCATGTTACTTATCGCAAAGGTCAATTTAAGTGATTTTAGGTTCTGAATAATAGGATATGATCAGTAGTCTGTAGAAGGGGATTGTATTGAGTCCACATTAACGGACTCTTTGTAATGGGCAGCCTCCCTTGCCCAACATGCCCTCAACGGCAAAATTTGTGCATATTCAACTGACTTGACAAGAGAAGTAATAGTAGGGGATGGAAATTGTGCCCTTCAAAATGCACAAATGCTTTGTGGAGAAGAAGCAATCCCAGGACTCAGTGCTAGGGAGAGCACAGGGCACAAATGTAAGAAGGGCTCTAGGAGAAACTACCTTTTGCCGGGAGGTGCCGGTCCCTGAGAGATTTATTACATTACGTAATTGACTGCTTTTAGGATAGGAGTAATGAGTTTGCCAAACTGAGAGGTGGCAAGTGGCACCAGGAAAGGATAGTTGGAGGAATATAGGTTGCGCAATTCTAGAAACTGCTCTAGATATTAGAAGTGATTCTGAAATTGAATTCAAGTTCTTCTGAAAGTAAACACCAAACATAGTCGCTATGATTTAAACACATCTTTCTTTCCCTACTAAAACCTCTTTGGAAACTATGTAATTCCTTCAAAGTTATTTACCCCCCTCCTCTTAAAATATTGCTACAAAAAAAAAAAAACTAAAAATAAAGATTCTTTGTCTTGCATCAATGCTAGTTTTGTTTGTCCTTAAGCGTTGAAGAGAGAGGGATCACTCTGTTGGGGGGGGGCCCTATTTTATGCCCTGTGGGTTGCTGCAGTCCCCATCTTTTCTGTAAGACTTTAACTAGACTAAGCAGTAAGCTAGGGAGGGAATGGAACTTTCTCATCCATACAAAGAATAGAAGTTAAGATGATAAGGGCGCCTGTGTGGCTCAGTTGGTTAAGCGTCTGCCTTGGGTTCAGGTCATGATCTCAGGGTCCTGAGATGGAGCCCTGTGTTGGGCTCACTGGGGAGTCTGATTCTCCTTTTTCCTCTTTCCGTTCCCCCCAGCTCATGCTCTCTCTCTCTCTCTCAAATAAATAAATAATATCTTTAAAAAAGTTGTTGGTAAAAATTGTCAAAAAGGGGGAACAGCTTAAGAGTTACTTAGAATACATTGAGAGATTAAGAATGCCCTTAGTTGTGGAGCATACACTATGAAAGACACTATTGTACTACTTTTAGTCAAAGTATAATTTTTATTTTCATTTATTTTGAAGAGAGTGAATGATCTAATACTGCAGTTTTTAACATAATTTTAATGTATAACTTTTAACCAAAGATGCCACTTCCAGGAACCTTCAAAATGATTTTCCTTATAGCATTATTTGTTAAAGTGATAAAGTGAAACAAATTAACATTCTGCAAATAAGAAAGTGGTTAAAAAAATCAAGTAATTCCTTATGATAAAATATTATTCAGCTTTTAGAAAATGAAACATATGTATATGACAAGAGGAAAAGTCATCTAGTCCTTTTATTGTTTTTCTTTTTGAAAGAGGATTGAACAACAGGTAGGTCAGTTGAAGAAATAACAGGAAAGGCAGAAAGGGGATGAGTGTAAAGAAGGAAGAAAGGAAAGATTCATTAAAAAGAAACAAATGGTACAGGTTAAATTTTAACCGTGGTTACTTTTGTGAATAAAATTGTAGTGAATAAGGAAGGACATTTCATTTCTTTGCTTTATACTTTTGCTTATATTTTTTCAAACTTTTCTATTTTTGAAATAGTTTAAATTTAAAAAATTAAGTATTTTATATATGGATAGGCTTATTTGCTTTCATTTTATTGAAATAGAATCTATTGTACTTAAAGTGAATGTGTATTTATTAATATACCCCTCGCCTTTTTTAAAAAACACATTAAGTTTTATAAGCATGCATAAAATTCAACAAGCTATCATAAATATAATGTTTGGGAAAATAAATGATAAGGTGAGATGTGATCATAAAATAGAGTTTTTTCCATGCTGTGTGGCATCTAAGAAAAGCACAAAATAGAGATTTATGTGTACATTAATAAAAGTCAAATGACACTTCTCAGACCTGATATCCATAGTGTTTTGAGAACTTTAAACAACTCATCTGTATTTTACAATTAGAATAAACATTAAGTAAGAACCTGAGTTACCTGTCCATTTACCCAGAATCAGAGCTTGTCTTGAACCTTTACTGGGTCCACTTTATTATAATATATAGAGTAACATAACCTTCTCCCTCAGAAAAGCAAACAGATTGAGATCATTAACAGTGTAAGGAAGGTAATGGGGCAGATTTTTATTAGCAGTACTATAGAACCTTGAATGACTATGATTATCACACTCTGTTGAACAAGTGATGCTTATAGTTCTGTGTCAGTTCTTGTTTTCATTTCTAAAATACATATGTAAGGAACCTGGACTATGTTCCAAGAAACGTAACTAGAAGGGTAAAGTCACTGTATATGACAAAGAGTTGAAGAAACCATTCTTGGTTTGGAGAAGTTGTAAAAAAAAAAAAAAAAAAAAAAGGAGTGACACAGGGCTGTGGGATATTCATTTTCAAATACTTAAAGAGAAATTCCCACATAGAAAATAAAGAAAATGAATGAGTAAACTTGAACTTGCATTTGGAGGGCAGAGAGTGGTAGATCTTGGTTTTATCTAAGAAAAAAAATTCTAATGAGTGGATCTGTCCACTGGGGAAACTGATTGCTTCACAAAGTAATGTTTGCTGTTTCGCTGTAACTAAACGACTAGATCAGGGCTAGACATTTCTAATCTCTAAAATGTTATCAGATCTTTGGCAAGGTTCTCCTTTTCCCTTGTTTAGTAATCGAGGGATATGAAATTCATGTGCAATATCATGAAACACACACACACAAAATGCAAACACATTATTTTTATCTATCCATGTAGCATTAGGAAATGGTATTCTTTAACACCAAAAAACCAGGAGTTAACAGTAACATTGTGGCTCCTTTTCATCTAGGTGGATTTTTTTTTTATTAACATATAATGTATTATTTGCCCCGGGTACATGTCTGTGAATCATCAGGCTTACACATTTCACAGCATTTGCCATAGCACACACCCTCCCCCATGTCCACAACCCTACCCCCCCTCATCTAGGTGGATTTTAAAGGTCTTTGTCAATCAGTGTTTTCAAGTACTCGAGGAATTTAGCTATTTATCAGAAATAGGGTGGACCAAATTATACAAAACCAATAACAAATAAATAAAATGCAATATATTCTAAGAGAAACAAATTATAAAATAGCACTCGTTTTACAACATGGATGAAGAAACAGCTAAATTGATAATCTCAGGTTTTTGCTTTTTATTGAATTTTCTAACTGAAACGCCTCAGGCAGTAGTTTTTTTTTTTTTTTTTTTTAAGAATGGTGTTCTTTTCATAAAGGAGTTTAATAAAGACAGCACACTGCCAAGATCCATGCAATGGTAGATGAGCAAATTGCTCTGTGTTTTACTTCTCACTTGATTTCTCCATTCATAGTATTTGACAAGGAGGACTTAAAAGAGAACACTCTTCTTCTCCTACCCCACTCCCTCTCCTCCCCTTCTCCCCCAGAGAGGGTGGTTTCTCTGAAAGCTTAAATGAAACATATTGGAATAAGGTGGCATAAATTTCCCTCCTCATTTATTAAGATCCAATCCTCATGCAAACTCTGCCAGGGACATTATATTAGGTTGGTTAAACAGATACGATACTAGCTTTTTAAGAGAATGAAAATCAGATGACATCGAAGTAGGGATTCGGGATATTATTCATGTCAGTGCACTGTGATTCTTCATGAACTAATATCTTGCAAAAGAAAAGGAATCCAAGAATGCTGTAATAAATATTAGCCAGCCTGTCTTGACCAGAGATCTATGGGATAAAAGTAGGCATGAGAGTCTTTTCAGGTATCTAGAGGACAAGTCCATGAATCTCACAGACAGTGGAGCGATAGGTAAATACTAGCACCTAGGCATGGTTTTGGGCTCAAAGAGTAGATGACCAAGTGAAGGGACCCAGGAATAAAAGGTCAGCGATCACACTGTGGTCAGGGACCATACACGGGATCACCACAGCGTGGAATCAGGAATCCCAACAAAAAACTTCTGAATGACAGAGGTCAGGATCCAAGTTAGGGATGGATTACACATGGGCCCCAAGAATGGAGATTGATACTGATATTAGGGCTGGTGCTACCTAACCCATTCTCCCAGAGGCCATTGGCTTTTGGGTGAGAATTGACAAAAAGCAAGTGATTCTTGACAGCTTTAGGATTGGAAGTCTAAATTTGATAAAGAAAAAACACAAGTTCCTGACTCCTTCACAGGTCTTGACCTCTCCTTGTGCTAATCATGGTCATTGTTGGTTTCGAACACTTCAGCGATCTTACCAGAGGACTTCCCCTGTGTCTGTGACTCACTTTGCCCCAAATACACATGTTCTGGATATCAGCCATCCATCCTAGGCCTAACATTACCTCTTCACTCCCTGGAGATCTGAATATAAAAGTAGGATAAACAAGCACTTGTATCTGCCTAAATATTCATGTGAACTACATTTGGAACAGTAGGATTCAGAACCTTTATTACTGCAGGATGTCTATAAAATTGGATTTGGAATTTGATTAGAATAATGTCAGAATTATTGCTAATGAGACAAATAAGCTGTTTTCAAAGCCGAGCAGGAAACTCATATACTTTATTATGAGAAAAATGATGCTGGTGAGCATAATAATCAAAGCTATGTATAAATTATCCTTATTCCAAGTAGAAAAGCAGACAAAGCGCCATTACCCAAAAAAGAGTTTTTGGACAATATAGTCAGCATTTGGACTCAATTTTCTACCCTCAGATTCATTGTTATCTATTAGTTGCCTTTCCTCAGCAAAGATAAAGTCTATAGACAAGTACACTTAATTGTGCATGCTGAGATGTTTGCGTTAGGACAGGCCTCATCAGTTGCCTGGTTTTTTGTATAAACTGTTTTAAACTCCACTAATATCTGAATGAAAGCAGAGACAGTTTCTTTTAGAATTTAATGCTTGAAAGTTAAGACTTGATTTCCAATGAGAAAGATACATGTAAAACAGAAAGGGTTGGTCTGCTGGGTTGGCTACACCGTCTAGCTCTATGAGGGGCGGTAGGCGAGTCATTGAATAATAGGGATTTAGCCTCGTCTCTGTGATATTAGGGGATTAGATTTGATAATAGACACACACACGCACAGGGAAAAAAATCTCTCTACTTTCTGTGTGAAGCACTAAGAGTTGGAGAGCATGTTTTTTTTTTCCCATGGTTGACATCTTACCTCATTAGGAGATTAACAGTTCTTAGGTAATCCAGTCTGTGTATTTCTTTTTTATTATTAATTAATCTATTCTTTATATCCTGATATAATGTTTTTTATAGATGTTTCATGGGCTACAAAAGAGTGGATTCTTCATTTTTATTTTAAATGTATGAATACTGTTGTCATTACCATTTAGGTTTTCTATATATTTATAGCCAATTAAAAACCAATAAAGATACTTCCCCTGATTACTGTAGTAATCTTAATTTTTTTACATTTGGGCAGGATTGATTTGGTTATTTGTATGTGTATGTGGTAAATATGCAAAGGCACATCTATATGAAAAAGAGCTAAATTTCTCTTCCCATGATATCATTCATTCCATTAGCAAGGTATTGTTTTTCTCCGCCACACACATTTCTTTTCTAGTTAAGATTCATGTTTACTAAATGTTTTATATTCTCTTGATTTCACTTTAAAAGTAGAACATCAGGTGAACATGACTTCTTCAACTAGGTCTACCCACAGGGCTTCCCAAGTTGGATACACCCTAGATTTTGTTCCTGATTCATTTATTAACTCCATTATTTTTCCCCCTTAAACAAAAGGACCATTATTTTCAAAGACAAAGTTGTCTGAGTGAGCTTCTCACTTAAGATTTATCCTTCATGTGTCAGTCAGATTTAATGATAACATGCATATCTAAATTCACATTTCTGCATTACAAAATTTCATAATTTTTTGAAGATTTATATTCCAGCGTGGTTCTAACAGTCGAATGCTTAGAAAATTCCAGTTGCTGTTTCCTTTGTCCCTTTAAGGTAATCAGTAACATTAGGATAGAAATGTAACACATTTGGCCAACTAGCATTTTCCCCTTGTGCTTACCTCTAAAACTATTATACTACTTGCAAATGTGTGTCTGTTAAAATTGCATGTTAAAATTCTTTTCTGAGTATCTGAGTAAATTTGCTTTCCAATTCAAAGGTACAAAGTAATTTTTTTTTACTTCATTGTAAAAAAAATAGAGTGTATGAAGATATTTTTAGTAGATAAAAGCTTTTTGGAGATAATTTGAAATGAAAAAAAAATATGTTCTGCAAGTATAACCTGAGAGGTTTGAGACTGTGTCCAATTCAGAGACAAGAACATCAATTGGATTTTGAATCTCAGTCTGTATCTATGGCAGTGTGGCAAAGTGTTTAAGAGTCCAGACTCTGAAGGTAGATAGACCTAGTGTTGCATTTCCGCTATGTCTGTGACGAGCTATGTGAGATTTGGCATATTGCTAAACCCCTCAAATATTTCATAGGTTTAATACTGTCACACCAAAAGTAGTATCTTCCAAGAGGTTGTTGAGACAACCCAACAAAATGGCATGCGTGCGTGCGTGTGTGTGTGTGTTTAGCAAGGTGGCTGGCAGATAAGAAATACTTGATTAATGTTAACTGTTACCATCCTATTATTGCTTTATTAATACTGTGGATTTGGGATTTCATTCTGTTCCCTGGATGCATACAAATGCTGCTCATTTGAAAGGAAGATCTAGGATCTCCTTGAAGAGAAGGGTGTTCCAAAATAAAGATGAAATGTCCGAAGGGCATGAGGGTATTGGGGTGGCGGGGAGGAGTAGTTGCTTCTCTTTGAAAAAGCAGAACAAAACTTGTGCTCCCACAGCTTTCTCTTCCTAAAAGGGCCTACTCGATAGTCACTAATTCATTTTCCATGACTCTACTCAGGGTCCTTTTCCTGATTAGACATTTCTAAACCTTTTGTCCTCTTGCCCTTTCTTTCCATCCCAGCCCCGCAGAGCTGACCACTAGGGCCTTGAATTCATACTCTATCTCCAGTCTGTGCCTGGCATGAATAGGAAGCGACTCTTTGGTGGAGGCTTAAGTATGTGCATCTACTCTCTTCATAGGATGTACATCTCCCCAGGTTTTATGTCTATAGCTCTCAAACCTAGTAGGCTGTAGGAATTTCATAGAATTTTAATGTGTGAGTGAATATGGTGGACTCTTGCATCATACACAGAGCAGAGGCTGTCTGAAGGCTGCAGCATATCATGCTTCCCTGGGCTAAGATAGTGGCCTCGGCC
Organism: Nasua narica; assembly: GCA_028533885.1. Taxonomy (NCBI): domain Eukaryota; kingdom Metazoa; phylum Chordata; class Mammalia; order Carnivora; family Procyonidae; genus Nasua; species Nasua narica. The sequence continues at coordinate 8,772 of JAPYYJ010004753.1, forward strand.
TGCTGTCCTACCGAGCTATTTCTGCAGCTAGAATACACTATCGGAAAGTATGTCATGATGTCCTGCTGTGAGCCCAACGTTCTGTTTTGTGGTCTTGAAAACCCAAGGCCTTGCATTCGTATGAATAAACAGGAGTGAAACACTCTTCTGAAGGACCTGTGTTGGCCCTTCTGAGGAGGAATCTATGACTGTAATTTTAATGCCCCATCTAGCAATCCAGGGTGGCAGGTTTAAGGGGCTTACAAAGGGAATGGACCTTTGTGTGCTACATTCAGCTGGAGGGCATTGCCCCGCAGCATTTGCTTAGGCCCTTATGAAAGAGGGATTGTGGATTTCTGGAGGCAGGGAAGTAATGTGCTGTGTGAAAGCCTTCGGAATTCTGATGAATTTCTGAAACCTACAAATGGGTTGACAAACCTAAGACAGTTTACAGAAGACAAAGGTGTGTAGCAGATTGATTTGGGCATTGAGAATAGGGTCATGCAGAACATCAGTTGTCAGAGAAATTTGTTTTGATGTAGTCATTTCGCTGTGTTGTTTTTTTTTTTTTTCTCCTATTCTTTTCACTCTTAACCTCCTGTCTGGGACAACCTTCTATCATCACTCCCACCTTCTTTAGAAGTGTAATTCTTTTCTTTTACCACATATACCTGTATTTATTATCCATTTTTTGCTCTTTATGTAAATATCCATGTTCATTATTATTAATAAACTTTACTGCCCTTAATCCACTCTTCCCATTCCTTCTACATCTTGAAATGCCTGCTATTCTTGGACCCTTCTCTCGTTTTTTTTCTCTTGTTCGACTTACTCGCTAAAGCAGTATTTAGGAAACTATCTTACTACGTCAGTCCTCAGTAATTGTCCAAACTTGTGTACAGTCTCTCCGCTTTCTAAATCCCACTGGTTATAGAGGGGCACCTCATCTTGCAAAGTTTTAGACTTGGGACCATGGAGATTAGACTTTGATTGTTCTAATTTTATTTTCAGGAATGTCTAATTTTATAAAGCACTCTGAGTGGTTGTGATTATCGTTGGGTTGGTGATGTCATTGGGTCATGATTGTCATTGGTTTGGATTGCTGTTGGCAAATATAGTTTATTTTCTAAATAACTACTGACCTCTTTCTTCTAATATTTTCTAATATTATTTTCTAATAATTCTAATATTCACGATTGCTTCAATTATTTTATATTTTTTGATCATTTCTTCTCTGATATATTGGAAACTCCTTGAGTATTGCGGCTGTGTATATTTTTTTTTTCTTAAGATTTTACCTATTTATTTGACACAGAGAGACACAACAAGAGAGGAAACACAAGCAGGGA
>JAPYYJ010004754.1:0-10099 GCA_028533885.1 Nasua narica
AGCTAACCTATGACCCTGCAATTGCACTACTGGATATTTACCCCAAAGAAGCAGATGCAGTACAAAGAAGGGCCACGTGTACCCCAATGTTCATAGCAGCAATGGCCACAACCACCAAACTGTAAAAAGAACCAAAATGCCCTTCAACAGATGAATAGATAAGGAAGATGTGGTATATCTACACAATGCAATATTATGCCTCCATCAGAAAGGATGAATATCCAACTTTTGCATCAACATGGACGGGACTAGAAGAGATTATGCTGAGTTAAGTCAGTCAAGCAGAGAGAGTCAATTATCTTATGGTCTCACGTGTGGAGCATAAGGAAAATCATGGAGGGCATTGTGAGAAAGAAAGGAAGGGTGAATGGGGGGAAATCGGAGGGGGCGATGAACCATGAGGGACTGTGGACTCTGAGCAACAAACTGAGGGGTTTGGAGAGGAGGGGGTGGGGGGTTGGGTGAGCCTGGTGGTGGGTATTGAGAAGGGCATGTATTGCATGGAGCACTGGGTGTGGTGCATGAACAATCAATCTTGGAACACTGAAAGAATAAAATAAACATATTTGGGAAGAAAAAAAAAAAGAAGGCAGTGTTACCCTGTAAGGAAGCTCAGGCTAGCCTGCTGGAAGGTACGTCTACATACTGCAGAGATGAGCCATTCCAACTGAAACCCCTAGATAACCACAGAGACCCAGGTGACCACAAAGCAGACCAGCAGGAGAACCAACCATCTGGTACCAGCCCAAATTGCTGACACACAGAATCATGAGCAATTAAAATAACTGGTGCTCTTAAACCACTAAATTCGGGATGGTTTGTTACACAGTGAGAAGTAACTAACACAGAACTGTAAAGGAGAAAGGGATTAATTCCACCTGTGAGAACATCACATATGTTTTCCACAGATGTTACATGTTTTTCACAGGTATTTATTTACTCAGATGAGTTCTGACTAGTAGGATTTCAGTTTGATTACCAGGTAAAATAATGGGGGTGAAGGATTAACTAACATTAACTAGAAAATTCCTGCCTAGGAACTAGCCTGGATTACAGTTGGTCACTTCCCCTCCACTGCTCCTTCTTTCCTATCTCACCCCCAGTTCTCCACCCCAGATTTTTTTCAAGCACTAGTGTATTGAAAATGACTCCTGTGTCAGTGACAGATAGTAAAAAACAGAGCTAGAGTGGAGATTTCCTGTATAGAATACTCACTTGATGTCTATAAGGGATATGGGCATTGTTTTTGCCAGGTAATAAGACTTGGAATCAAAAACATGCTCTTACCCATTCCTGTACTTCCCAAATAAGGTTTTTTTCTGTCTTCTGCTGAAACTTTGTTTTCTATCTTAAGCTCACAAAAGGGAGAGTACCCACCATCTCCATCAAACAAATACAAAATGAATATTTAAAAGTTCACGAAGCAAGAAAAAGTCATTATTCTAGACTCTTCTCCTATCTGGGTTTTGAATAAGCTCATTCTCTGCAAAAGTAAAGAATACCCACTAGTGAAGATCGTTAACACCAGAAATAGTCCCTGAGGAATGTGCAGGGTAAGATAAAGACCAAGATAGGAGCCATACTGTAACATCTGGGAAGGGACCCACACCATCTTTATAACCAAAATTAATTATAGCTGTGCCCCCTGAAAGTGCTAGCCATGAATTTTGAATAACCACCTATAATTTTCCTAAAGCAAGAAAGGATGGGATACCCACAGAGTAAATTCTAGGCAAAGGAGAAATCAATTACTAGCTTCGGGTAATTCCCTTCTGCCATCCAAGGAGGGAGCCTTCTTTGGATTTTCTGAGAAAAGTGTGCAAGCAAAGAGAGGGAGTCGAAGTAGTTACAGAGATAGAAAGATTCTGGAGATGGAGTGGGAATCAGAAGAGAAGTGAAACAAGGCAAAACTGAGAACATAGATATTAATGAGGAATTTCAAAGCCAAGAAAACTCTCTACCCTGTCTCCCTAAAGCCTTCAGTAAACCCACCCTACTGCCTGATGTTCTGAGTATTGGATTTGGATTGTTTCTGTTGTTGTTGAAATGCCTCAAAAAGGGTATAGAGCAAGGCGTTGGCTCCCCTAGAGAGGCTCCATTACATTTGGGTTATTCTAATTAATTAATTCTTAATTAATCCATAAGTCCTTCTCTAGTTTCCTGTAACTCTGGATTAGATCAGAAATAGGTCCTAGTCATCTGAATACTATCTCCTTTGCTTCATTTCCACTCCTAAGGTACGAAAGCGGGGTGAGGCTCCTCCTCCAGAGCAGGAGTTCACCCTTCTTACTTCATCGGAGGGCAGAATGAAAAGAGTTAAAGAGAGTAATTCAAACAGAAAGTGGACAAAAGAAGAAAGGAAAGAAGAACTTTAAACCTCTTCACATCTTCCTTCTGCCACTTGGATGAAGATGGTGGCATCTTCATCAAAAACCTAGCCTCTATAAACTTCTGGATCTCCTTGAAATTCTCTGTCCTATTCCATTAGGTCTACTTCTCTGTTCGTGTACCAGAATCTTACCGTTTTTATTATTCTGACTTTGCATTATGCTTTCATTTCTAATTGAGTGTATCCCTCTCCAATTTTCCTCTTCTTTTCAAATTGGACTTCACTTTTCTTGGACTTTTATTCATTCTTCCATATAAACGTATTCTAAAATTGAAGTTACATTATGCTCTATTCCTCTGTCTATGAAGCATATAATCTCCTAAGTAAAACTTTTTTCCAGGGAATACCCTGGGCAGAAAATTCTGATGGATAAATCAGAACCATGAAAGCCTGGCTACCTCCCAATGAAGAAGCAATAGAATTACTTTTCTGAACCTGAAAATCCAATTCTAGAGCTCAGTGAGTCCACCAGCATGCAGCTGCTCCAAGAGATCCTTCATAAACAGCTTCCCCCTTGCCTAATTTTACTGCAGTTCCTAGAATTTCGAACTCCTCAGGGACCATGAGGTCTGAAAGAGAGCTTAATACCAAGTCTCCATCAGGCCAGCTCCATGTTGGCAACACACATTTGGACTCCAATTACCCACCATCACAGAAGACAGTGTTAATGGGCTTAATCCCCAAAATTTGGGTATGTTAGATGCAACATGTGTGAGATTAATTTTAACTGCTTTTAGAGCAATTTTTTCCTAATTCTGCATTTCTTAAGGTAGTTTAAAGTATGTTTCCTAATAAATAAATAAATAAATAAATAAATAAATAAAAATGAAAAAAATAAATAAATAAAGTATGTTTCCTTTTCCAAACACATACCAGAAAGTCCATGGGGAAAACTAACTTGGGTTCAAATTTAAGAGTAAAATTGCCCTTCAGGGCTAGTGTCCAAAATCTATAAAGAACTTATCAAACTCAACACCCAAAGAACAAACAATCCAATGAGGAAATGGGCAAAAGACATGAACAGACATTTCTCCAAGGAAAATACAAATGGCCAACAGACACATGAAAAAATGCTCAACACTACTCAGCATCAGGGAAATATAAATCAAAACCACAATGGCTTAGTCAGAATGGCTAAACTTAACAAGTCAGGAAACGACAGATGTTTGCGAGGATGCAGAGAAAGGGGAACCCTACTATCCTGTTGGTGGGAATGAAGGCTGGTGCAGTCACTCTGGAAAACAGTATGGAGGTTCCTTAAAAAGTTCTAAATAGACCGGGACGCCTGGGTGGCTCAGTTGGTTGGGCAACTGCCTTTGGCTCGGGTCATGATCCCGGGGTCTTGGGATCGAGTCCCGCATCGGGCTCCTTGCTCCGCGGGGAGCCTGCTCCTCTCTCTGCCTCTGCCTGCCTCTCTGCCTGCTTGTGTTCTCTCTCTGTTAAATGAATAAATAAAAAATCTTAAAAAAAAAAAAAGTTCTAAATAGACCTACCCTGTGACCCAGCAACTGCACTACCGGGTATTTACCCCAAAGACACAAATGTAGTGATCCGAAGGGGCACGTGCACCCAAATGTTTATAGCAGCAATGTCTACAATGATCAAACTATGGAAAGGTCTCAGATGTCCATCAACAGATGAATGGATAAAGAAGATGTGGTATGTATGTATGTATATATATACATATATATGTGTATGTATGTATATATATACATATATATATGTATATATGTATATATGTATATATATGTATATATGTATATACATACACACACACACAATGGAATAGTACTTAGTCATGAAAAAAATGAAATCTTGTCATTTGCAATGATGTGGATGGAACTAGAGAGTATTATGCTTAAGTGAAAGAAGTCATCAGAGACAGACAATTATCACATGATCTCACTGATAGGTATTTGTTTAAGAAACAAAACAGGATCATAGAGGAAGAGAGGAAAAAATAAAACAAGATGAAACCAGAGAGGGAGACAAACCAACCATAAAAGATTCTTAATCATAGGAAACAAACTGATGGTTGCTAGAGGGGAGAAAGTAAGGGGAATGGAGTCCCTGGGTTATGGAAATTAAGGAGGGCACGTGATATAATGAGCACCGGGTATTATATAAGACTGATAAATCACTGACCTCGACCTCTGAAACCAATAATACATTAATGTTAGTTAATTGAATTTAAATTTTTAAAACAGGGAAAAAAATTGCCCTTCAGACTTTCAAATTCAAGATAGTGACTTGAGCTCACAGATGAACCTCTCATTCCCTAGATTCCATTGAAGGGGCCAAGGAAATCTGAAAACTAAAACTAAAACCTCTGTAGCAGAGCCGGAACACAGGGAAGTGTGCCGACAAAGAGTTAAAATGGAATTTCTGAAATATGCAGCAGAATAGGATCAGTCCGAAATGTAAGTCCATCTATACAGAAGAGCCAATCCCTTCTACAAGCAAAGGAGGCACCCTACAGAGAAATGAGTCGATTTCTTCAACAAACCCTGGTAGGGACTTAGGAATCAAGTAGAACTTACAACCAGTCCTCCACCGGAACACTGTCTTCCTCTCTCTTTGTCCCACCCCACTTCTCTCCACCAGCTGTTACTGTCACTTAACTATTTATTCAACAAACATTTGTTAAGCACCCCTTCTGCAGGAGACCCTGTCCTAAGCACTGAGAATACAGTGATGAACAAGGCAGATGAGGTGTCAATGACACCTCGATGTCACTGACATTTGCTCTCATGGAGCAAATATTCTAATAGACAAACAATAAAAATACCAGAAAATATCATATAACAATAAAAGCTCTGAATGAAATAAAAGAGTGATTGGGTAGAAATTATCTATGAGACTTCTTTGAATTGGCTGGTCAAGGAAGACCTCACTGAAGAAGAGACCTTTTAACTGAATATCAAGGAGTCAACTATGCAGAGGCCAGGTGATAGCATTCTAAGCAGAGGAAGCAGGTGGTACAAAGGCCCTGTGGCACAAACCAACATGGCACCTATGCTGTCTCAACCTAGACATCCCTTCTTCTAGTACACACTCCCAATACATTCTATGTATTTTTAAAGCTCCCTGTCCTCCCTTACTACAGCATCATCACACTCTATTCCAATGGTTTGCTGACTTGCCAAGTGCCCCCTCTGGCATTATTCCCTATGGTAGTGACCATGTCGTACTTTTGGCACGTAGTAATGTCTAGATGTAGAAGATAACCAATCAATGTGATGTAATGAATGAACTAATCATTACTCAAATGCAGTTCTGATTCCTTCCACTGTAACATGTCACCTCTCTAATAAGTGAGGACTGTTATCAGAGAGCACTTTTTTCTGTTTCCTTCTTTCATCTTAGAATTTCCATCAGCTCATCTCTGCCTAATTAAATTTTTGTCCTCCTTATTAAGCTTTTGTATTTTGTTGCAAACAATGGTGAGAGAGATGTTGCCCAGTCTACTTTCACTTTTAAATTATCAACAAATAATCTCCCTCATTTTCTTAATTTTCCCCTATCCCAACCTCTGTAAACAGCCTCCAAAAATACCTCTGTATACTTGTTTCTACCAGCTCAATGACATCTTTCCCTAATGCCTCTTCCTGGGTTTTTCCCATCTTTCAATAAAGTCTAATTTCTGACTTTATTATCATGATTAGTCTGATTTTTAAATCCCCAGTTACTTTCCTCAGATAATCACACCTTTATCATTCCACTCTGCCAGCGCCTGCCTGTATGTTGACTTTACCCTTGGTACACTAAATTCAAATTCATTCACTCTGTAGTCCCCAGAACAAGTAATGCCACATTCAAACATAGCAACCAGAGTGCTCCCAGGTGTCTCTGCAGTAAACACTGCAATCAAGTCATTTGATTTTACTTTCCCAGGTTCCTAAGCTCATAACTCTCTTCTGCATATACAGGAGTCTAATAAAAGAGGGGAATTTGCAATGCCTATGGCACAGACACTCAAACTAAAACAAGAGCAGGTATCACTCAATAGTCCCACAGCGTGTGCGGTCCAGTGCCTTCTGTTTCCACAGACCTCCACACACATTCTTATTTGACTTTCATGGCAGTGTGTGGTGCATCTAAATGGTACTATTCATGATCTCTATTTAAAATGAAATGAAAAAAAAAAACCAAAACCCTAGGAAGCTTAGAAAGGTTAAGAGAATGGCCAAACCCAGCTCGTATTTGAATGCATGTACTCAACAAACATTCATTAGCTCCTACTGTATGCCAGGCCCTAGTCTAAGTACTCGCTATAACAGCATTAAACGAGCTAAAAAAAAATAATCCCCACTCTCATGACACTTACATTCTAGTGGAGACAGATTATTTAAGAGTAGTCAATTCATCGACAAGATATTTTCACATTCTAAGTACTGTTTTTAAATATATATACCATGATAGAACACCTGGGCAGGAGTCACAGGGATGGTACTACTTGAGATTGGGTGGTCAGAGAAGACCCCACAGAGATGGTGAGCTGAGACCCGGATGAAGATGAGCCAGCCATGTGAAGATATGGGAGAAAAGAGTTGCACGTTTGGAGAGAACAAGTGCATAGTCCTGGCTGGGAGGTGGGAAAGAGTGATAGCAAGAAGAGACTGGTTCAGGAACCAATAAATACAAAATCAACACCTTCTGTGATTCTGCGGGTCTCTTCCTCATGATCACGAAATGGCTGTGGTGGTTCCAGACATTATGTTTATGTTCATGGCAGAAAGAATGGGGAAGGGTGAGTGCCCTTCAACAACTTTCAACGAGAAATGAGGAAGAAAAAAGAAAAAAAAAGTTCTCAGAAACCCTCTAACAAAATTCAATTTACTATTATTGGCCTGAAGTAGTTCATAAACACCCCTTACTCACCCATCCCACAATGAAGTAGGCTGGGAAAGGAGGGGCTTGTCATAATTGGCTTGTTCCATCACCTGGGGATATTGACACCTCCCCAAAAATCAAAAAATTCTGTTGGTAAGAGGGGGAGAAAAGGACAACTAGGTAGGCCATAATAATGACTGTCATTGGAGGGTGTCAAATAACACTGGGCCTTATAAACCATGGCAAAGAGGCTAGATGTTTCTAAATGCAATGCTAAGTCTTGAAATACTAAGTAAAAATGTGATGTGATCTTATTTACATCTTTAAGAAATGACTGTGGTTGCCATGTGGAAAATGAGTTACAGAAGGCAAGAATATCAACAAGGACAGTTTACTTGCAGTAGAACAGGGAAGAGATGATAGTGGCTTGACTAGGATAGTAGCAGTAAAGATGCAGAGAGGTGAATGGACTCAAAACATATTTTTGGAATTGTTGCTGGGACGACTTGTTGGCATACAGATGGGGGGCAAGGCAGGAATGAAATAAACCAAAAGCTATGGTCTGAACCTTAAAGATCCATTGTAAAAACATTTATAAAAAAGAGACTCTGAGAAACAGGCTCAGAGAGTAAAAAATACAAGATCTGGGCTTTAGCTAAGCTATCTATTAGACATCCAAGTAGCGATCTGAGGTGGACCCTGTGGTTTACTACCTTGTTCCTTTGTCAAGATCAAGGTACGAATTCCCATCAGCCAGCAGCGATGGCTGCTGGTAGTTCATAGTTCTGAGTTCTTCCCTGAACATTGCCATGGCCCAAGGAATGACTCCTTCCAAGCTTATACCTTCTCCTTGAGTGGCCCACATCCAACAATTGGTTGATGCAGGGGCGCGATGACTTGGCTCCCTTGCTTCCATCTGGAACTACTCTGAAGGGCCATTCTGTACTAGATGTCCCCTGTGAAATTGGCCAAGACCTTTGCTGTGCCGATACTGTAGCTTCTCTTCTGTCTCCATCCAAATTTGCTTCCTTCTCTTCCTCATGGGTATTGCCCCTGAGATGGCTTCACAGTGAACTTTCTGCATATAAATCTCTTACTCAGAATCTGTTTCCCAGGAAACCTGACCAAAGACACTTGGTGCCAGGAGCAACTGAGAAAGTGGAATCTAAAATGGGACTTTGAAGCTTATCCACCTGCGAATCCAATAAAGATTCCATCTCTGCCCCTGGCATTCGGTAGGAGTGCAGTTGTTACAATCTTCGCTGGTAGGGAATGACGATGAGTACTGGTGGAAGGAAATGCACTGATAGGTGTATAATTTAATTTGAGTAGTCATTTTAAGGGCAATGGAAGCAGATGGTTATTGCTGGGTGCTACCAATGTACCGGAGAAAGGCAATGAAAAGCTGAGGATGATTAATCACTAATTCAAAGTGAATTATGAAAATCAAAGGTCCTGGTGGTGCCTGGGTGGCTCAGTCAGTTAAGCGTCTGCCTTCAGCTCAGGTCATGATCTCAGGGTCCTGGGATCGAGACCCGCATCAGGCTCTCTGCTCAGCAGGGAGCCTGCTTCCCCTCATCTCTCTGCCTGCTTCTCTGCTACTTGTGATCTCTCTCTCTGTGTGTCAAATAAATAAATAAAATCTTTAAAAAAAAAAAAAAGAAAGAAAATCAAAGGTCCTGGGTGATAGCATACAAAAATATTTTCATCTCCTGCAGCCAAAAGATAGAAAAAGCTAAGAATTAGTCTCAGGACCTAATTACAAGGAGAGAAGAGGTCAAGATAGGGTTGAAGTCTCAACCATGTCAAGTCTAGTTGTCAAGATCAGAGTTCTGGCTGGGAAGATTCCTAAAAATTGGGATGTAGACAGCTAGGCTAGTGCACTCTAAAACCTCAAAATGCTAATCACTCCCTACAGAAGTGTCCCATTCCCCTGGGGCATAGACTAGAACTTCTCTCTTGCTTGTAATTAATGCAGAGACCTCTACCTTTGCAGAATAGCATGAGCCCTATGCTCCATAATCTACATGCAGCACCTCTCTTCCTCATCAGTAACTAAGACCAGTAACTAAGAACATGTCAAAATATAACCTAGCTAGAAAATACTGGGCCTATTAGAAGAAAGATCACCATATCCTGAAGAAGCTACAGGAACTAGTCAACACTTATCAGCAAGCACCAGGAGCAAATGTATGGGGCCAGATCCAGAGGGAGCTTGACTGGGAGAGACTGGGGGATGAAACATAAATTAGTAAATGGAATATAGGATTTAACACCCTTGCAAGGGCCCCAAGAGATGGGACAAGTCTGCTGCTGACCTAGCTCTTGGATCTGGAAAAATTGATGGCCCAGACTAAGTGACACAGAAATGCCAGAATTACTATAGTAGATGATAGGAAAGGAATCAAAAGACTCAGAGGAGTGGATATACTATTAAGATGAACAGAAAACAATGGCTGATAAAACAGTATCCACAGGTAAAAGAAAGATAACAGACAATGAGGGTATTTCTCATCTACGAATTTTTTTCTAAATCAAGGTCGAATCATCTAGAGGATGAAGGAACTATCCCCTATTCAAAAGTTATTATCGCTTGTCCAATTTCTGGACATGAGCCTGTTTTTCAACCCAGAATCCACTGACTAAAAGAGAGACTAAGTCCCCAGGAGGAAAGACCCTGAAACACTAATGTGAACGTACATGGCGATAATTACCCCAGTCTGTTGCCAAATGGACCAATGATCATTTACTTGGGTAACCATACATTGGGTAAAAGGAAATACCAAGACATTTTGAGGACTGCTGGACACAGGCTCCAAGTTGACATTAACACAAGAGAACAGAAATGTCATAATGACCCTACCATTAGAATAGCAA
>JAPYYJ010004755.1:0-10098 GCA_028533885.1 Nasua narica
TCGAACTCATACAGCAATTCAGTAATGTGTCAGGATACAAAATCAATGCACAAAAATCAATTGCTTTCCTATACACTAACAATGAAAATATGGAAAGGGAAATTAGAGAATCAATTCCATTTACTGTAGCACCGAGAACCATAAGACTCCCTATTTTATTTCAAGCAGGTGCTCTATTCCAGCCGTAAACATTACAGGAAAACTAGAAAGTCCTTCTGCCTTTGAGGCAAGGCAACTAGGGAGATAGGTGGTGTTTTAGGATGGGAGTAGTTAGCTCATCTACCTAAATTCTTAATTTCTTTACAACATTCAGGCAAGCGAATGGATCAGCACGAAAGGCAAATAAATGAAGAAAAGAAGTAAACTCTGAAAAACACTTAATAAATGTGTTTATACTCTCATTTTAGAAGTTATTTTTATTCCTGATGCTGAATGATCAATTAAACTTCATTTGTAAAAGAAAAAGAAAAGAATTCCTGTTTTTTGTTATTCCGAACAATAACCGGTTTCTTTGGTTAACCCCAGTCTTCATCACTTAAAATTTCCGTTGTATTTTAAAGCTCTCCTAGGAGTTGTTATTTGCCCACCTTGAAGAATCAGAGATGGGCTTGTGGGATGGAGGTTGAATTTGAGATGAAGAGTTAAGGTTGACCCAGTTAGAGGTGAGTGATGAATGCACAGGGAAACTAAAAGGATGAGGACAGAATTTTTACCGAGGAGCTCATTTCAGAAAGCACAGCAGGTATTTCTGAAATGCGTGCATATCCAGCCCTCACCTCAGACTATCAAGAAGGTCTGGGTTAAGACCTGGACATCTGAATTTTTTTAAAAGCTCCATGGAGGATTGTTAGAGTACCTAATGGAAAACCGCTAGTTTAGGGGCACCTTGTTGGCTCAGTCAGTAGAGCAGAGCTGCGACTCTGGAACTTGGTTGTGGTCATGCGTTCGAGCCCCGTGTTGGGTGTAGAGATTACTTAAAAATCAAATCTTTTAAAAAAAGAAAGAATGATGAAAACCATGGGATTAGAGGTAAAGGAAAGGATCAGCATAATAAAAAAAGCCAAAAGAATCGAGAGGCTCTTACTGGGAAGCTAACTAGAACAAATATGAATGGCCCAACTCCTGCCCCGCCTGGTTGGTGACCTAGAAATGCCAGGCAAGGACTTAGTTTGAGATGGAGACATTTGGCTTGGTGTTCTCTCTTGCCGTGTACCTGACTCCTGTATGTTGATGAGTGAAGAAGCTGGAGATGAGCTCCCTCTGGCCCTTGAGTGAAAGGACACAATCTACATGATACAAAGTTAAAAACTTGGACTTGAAGGTGAAGTTGCTAATGGTTACCAGAAGCTGACAAAGATTCACCCCCAGTTTCCCTGGATTATTTGACAAGAAGGCATTGTTACCAGTAGACAGTAGGCTATCAGTAGTAACTTTGGGGGGAGTCAAAAATTCTGAGCAGCTTTTCAACTTCACGGGGTGGAGGGTTGGTGCCCTTACTTGCCATGTTGTTCAAGGGTCAACTGTCTATGCTTTAAGTCACTGTATTTAGGGTCTCTGTTTTAGCGGCTTAGCTTTACCCCAAAGAATACAATAGAAATATCTTTGTCTTCTTCCTGTCCCCACCCATCCATTTGTTCTCTTTCAAATAATAATCTCTGTTCTCTTTTGAGAACACTGTTTTATCAAAAGAGACTATGTGATATGGATCTTGGAGGATAAGCATGGGAAGGTCTTATCTTCCACTAGGATCTTCCATTATGACATCACTTTCTTATGAGAAGCTCAGCAGATGGGGTCTGTGGGGAAAGGCTGCCGGCAACCTTGCCTCGCTCCTGGCCATTTTATTTTTTTGGTCCCTGATCACCCAGTGTGTTTGGGGTGCTAGTTATATTGCCACGTCATACCATGTACACCTTGGCCTGCTACTCCTATTGTACTCTTGCTACTGAGGTGCTTCTGAGCCCAAGGCCTCAGCCACAAGTGTTTAGGCTACTGCCTATTCCCTCCTTACACTGCAGGGGGCCTCAGGGCCAGGGGTCCACACCTCAGTACCAGCCCCAGCTCTCTCCCCTCTCCAGCTAAGGGGTCTACTTTAGGATTCCCCCAGAAGCTTCTGTGCTGAAGGAATCTGCACATCCGAATCCCAGTGGGGAGCTCTGTGGGCACCAAGTTGTTGCTATGGAATTCAACTTTTATTGTTTCTTCTTCCTGTATCTGACGGTCCCCCAATGGTTATCATAAAACTAGCCATTCATCGCCCCACTTACTTTTGATGGAAGACTGTGGGTAGAGGGAGTCTTGACGGGAAGCTGAGAATTGGTGAGGTCCAGCAAATTTGACGGCAGGCCTCAGGCATATACCCTGAAGAGCGCTGGCCCTCTGGTCAACTCTTCCTTGTGTACCACTATAACTATTAAAATAAGGAATGTTCTGTCATATTCCCTAAAACCCTCTTGTTTTAGGAGGGCTTCCCAAAACGTGCTTTGGGAAATACCGATTTAAAGATATAAACAAGATTTCAGGAAATTATGGCCCAGAGATCATCTCATCCGAACCCCTTCATTTGGTAGAAATGAGTCTCAGAGAAGAAAGGCGACACTGCTGCTCCTCAAAGTGCTCCCCTTGAATTAACTAGTATCCTCATTCTAGAGAAAATTGAGACCATCATAGTTAAGTGACAATGATTGCCCAGCTAGCAGAGTTGGGACGTCCAGAACTGTTCTTATCCATTACCCCAAGATGAATTTTGAAGGTAGGCAATTCTGGGTCTGATTCGAATACCACACATCAGACCACATTCCATTTCCTGCTGGGGTGTAGACGGTAGGAGCTCTTCTTCAAAATATCAAAAATCCACTTTTCCCCCACCGGGCCGGGTGTCTGAATCACCCCATTTTGTGCAATGCGTGAGATGTTCCATACTGAACAGTTCAGGGAAAAATAAATAGATAAAATATTAAATGGAAATATGCATGAAATTTGCAAAACGGAATGAATCCCCAGCCTGCTGGAATATTCATTTAAGTGGTAAGCATAGAAGAAGCAGACTGCTTGCTTCAGATGTATGAAAGCCCCTAACTCTCCAAATTTAAACACTAAATTTAATATTTATATTTATGTCCTAACATACGTACACATTCAATATTATTATGAGGTTAAAAAAGAAACAGGTTACTTAGAGCCTGGAGATCAGGGAAAACCAAGCCTCTCAGACAGTGCAGCCTGGTAGTTTTTCATTAAAAGTCCAGTGTCCGATAAGATCACTGAATTGGAAGTTCTTTATCCCCAGCAGACTGACCACAAGTTCTCTAAAGGCAGGGACCATGCCTTATTTCTCTTATTCCCTTCTGCTTCTCACAAGGCTTGCATAAAACAGGGATTCAATAAATCTTCATTGAATGAATGGTGTCTAAGCTTCTTCTAAGTATGTCTTCTTTGGCACAGGACACATGACTTCAGTCAGTGGTTGTATGTGCTTTATGCCATTGCCCACTGCTATCCAAGGCTCGACTGCCTCCCTCTGTTCCAGGCATGAACTTCCAGGTATCTCCCAGAGCCCACGGCTCCCGGCTGATGGCTGTCTCCCGGGCAGATAGCTCATTGGTGGAACAGTTAAGAGGCATACTCCAGAGCTCACTGCTCACCGCCAACTTCCTCAAGGCTGGTGGTGGCCAGAAGTGAGGAGGGCTGACTGGTGAATGAAGGAGGGGCTTGCTGAGAGGGGGTGTTCGGAGGATGGGTCAGACAGTGAGCAGTATGCAGATGGGGCGACTGGGAAAGAGCCACCAGCACCCACCTTCCACCCCCATGGAGTGCTAGGCAGTTTTAAGACAGAAAATTCTTTCATTATGCTAATAACAATCATTCCAAGATCCGCTGACATTAAAATGAGGACGTATTTTGAGAAGGCCATTGTAAGAGTCCAAGTGTGAGATTAGGGCCTGTCCAAAGACAGAGGCAGAAGAGCAGAGACACGTCAACGGGGACATCCAATCCTAATTTGACACCCCTCCGTTTAGGGTCCCTACCTAGTTCTATCTTTTTTGTCCAACATGACATAATGAAGCACAAAGAAGGGGGGGGGAAACCCATGATCATCTGAATCGATACAGGAAAAGAATATAATATTTAACACCCTTACATGATAAAAAAAAAACACTCATTAAAATAGAAACAGTAGGGTACTTCCTCAAGATGATAAAGACCATTCAAAATAAAAAACTCACAGCTAGCATCATATTCAATGGTGAAAGGCTGAAAGCTTTTCTTCCAAGATCAGGAATAAGGCAAGGATGTCTGCTTTCATCACTGCTAGTTGATGTAGCACTGAAAGTTCTAGCTAGAGTAAAAGGGCAAGAAAAACAAATAAAAGACATCTCATCTGGAAAGAAAGTAAGATGATCTCTTTTCACAGATGGAAAACCCAAAGAACTCATACACAAAAATATTGTTAGAGCCAATAAATGAATTCAGTAAAGATTCAAATACAAAATCAATAACCCCAAATCAGTCCTATTTCTATACATTTGCAGTGAACAATCCAAAAGGGAATTTATGAAACGATTCCATTTGCCATGGCATTAAACAGAATCAGATACTTAGGAATTGATTTAATCAAGGAGGCAAAAGGCTTGCACACTAAAAACTACAAGATGATGCTGTAAGAAATTAAAGAAGACCTAAATAAATGGAAAGATATCACACATCCGTGAAATGAACTATTGTTAAAAGTCAATACTACGAAAAACAATGCACTGCTTCAGTGCAATCTGTATTAAAATCCCAATGGTATTTTTATACAAATAGAAAAACTCACCCTAAAGTTCATTTGAAATATCAAGGAACCCCAAATAGCCAAACTATATTGAGAAAAAAGAACAAAGTTGAAGTACTCACACTTCCTGATTTCAAAATGCCCTACGAAGCTAAATGGTGTGGTACTGGCATAAGGATAAACATGTAGGCCAATGGAATAAACTGCAGAGCCCAAGAATAAACCCTCACGTGTATGGCTAATTGATTTTTGACAAGGATGCCAAGACCATCCAATAGGGAAAGAAAAGTTGTCAACAAATTGTGGTGGGAAGATTTGGATTTCACATTCAAAAAATAAATTTGGACCCTTATGTTACACCATATGCAAAAAATTAACTCAAAACGAAAGAGAGGCCTAATCTGAATAGCTAAAACTATAAAAATCTTAGAAGAAAACATCGGGAACATAGGGGAAAATGTTCATGCCATTGGATTTAGCAATGATTTCATGGATATGGCACCAAGAGCATAGGTCATAAAATGAAAAAATACGTAGATCGGACCTCAACAAAGCTAAAAACTTTTGTGCCTCAAGGGACGCTATCAAGAGAGTGAAAAGACAACCCATAGAATGGGAGAAAATATTCATAAATCATGTATCTGGTAAGAGATTAATATACAGAATATATAAATATAAATAATACAACAACAAAAAATAAACAAGCCAATTCAAAAATGGGGAAAGGATTTAAGTAGACGTTTCTCCAAAGAAGATAGACGAAGGCCAATAAGCCCATGAAGTTTGTTCAGTATTGCTAATCATTAGAGAAATGCAAACCCAAACCACAGTGAGATATGTTGTTCCTATTAAGATGGCTATTATCAACAAGATGAAAAATGATAAGTGTTGGGAAGGATGCAGAGAAATTAGAACCTTTCTACATTGCTGGTCAGAATGTAAAATGCTGCAGCCACTGTGGAAAACAGCTGGGAAGTTCCTCAAAAAGCTAGGTGTAGAATTACCACAAAATCCAGCCATTCCCGTTCCCAAGTATATACCCAAAAGGTTGAAAGCAGGGCCTGGAGCAAATACTCGTCTACCAATGTTCATTGTAGCATTACTCACAACAGTTAAAAGGTCGAAACTATCCACCATGTCCATGAACAAATGAATGAATAAACAATATGTGATGTATTCGTACAATGGGATATTACCCGACCTTGAAAAGGAACAAAGCTCGGATATATGCTTCGACCTGAGTGAACCTTGAAAACCTTATGCTAAATGAAATAACTCAGGTACAAAAAGGACAAATATAATTCCATTTAGGTGAGGTATATAGAGTAGTCAAATTCATAAGAGATAGAAATCGGATTATAGGTTACCAGGAACTCGGGTGAGGAGGAGTGGGGAGTTATTGCTTAATTGTTACAAAGTTTCTGTTTGGGATGGAGAAACAGTTTCGGAAGTGTGTGATGGTGGTGATTGCCCAATACTGTGACTGTAATTAATGCTACTAAATCGTATATTTAAAAAAGGTTAAAATGGCAAATTTTATGTTATATATTATAACGCAATTTTAAAAATTAATAATATAACACGCCAAAAACCTTCGCTTTGTATGCCTTAAATAAGTGAATTGAATGGTATGTGGATTATATCTCAGTAGAGCTGTTTAAAAAAAAAGAAGAGACAACACAGCAATCAGTTTTGAGGGGAAAAGGCTCTGATTCAAGAATTTCATAGGTAGGGGTGCCCGGGTGGCTCAGTGGGTTAAAGCCTCTGCCTTCGGCTCAGGTCATGATCTCGGGGTTCTGGGATCAAGCCCCACATAGGGCTCTCTGCTCGGTGGGGAGCTTGCTTCCCCCTCTCTCCCTGCCTGCCTCTCTACCTACTTGTGATCTCTCTCTCTCTCTCTGTCAAATAAATAAGTAGAATCTTAAAAAAAAAAAAAAAAGAATCATAGGTAATCAGCCAGCCATTCAAGCATGTGAGCAGTAGAAAGACGTGCTACATATGGCAGAACTTAGGACATCTATGTGCCCTTCTTCAATTACTCCTGACCAAGGAATACCCTTTTCCAAGGAAGCTGTCTTGGGCCTCCTTTCTAAGAGCCCTATCCCATTCATCAGGGCTCTACTCTCATAACCTAAGTAGCGGCCAAAGGCCCTACCTCCCAATGCCATCATCACATCGGGCATTAGTTCTTCGAATTTTGAATGAATGTCTTCCTTTAGTCAGTAGCTTTCCATTTATATTTCCCTTATTCCATTTCCACTTTTCTTATTCATTTATATTCTGTCTGCATCTATGCTGCAGGATCTTTGAAGTAGAAATCTTATTCTGAAGATTTTATTTATTTGAGAAAGAGAGAGAGAGTGGCAGAGGGAAAGGGAGAAGCAGACTCCCCACTGAGCAGTGAGACTGACAAGGGGGTCGATCCCAAGACCTCGGGATCATGACCTGAGCTGAAGACAGACGCTTAACCAGCTGAGCCACCCAGGCACCCATAGAAATCCTATTTTGAACATCTCTGTATTCCCCCAAAGCACCTAACATAGTACTTACCTACTAACAGCACTTAGGTAGTACCTGCTTTATTGAATTTTCTAAGGCTCTGCTGTCAATATTAATTATCAATATTAATTATACATTTTGAGAGTCTGAATAATGCCATAGGTTTCAGTTTCTTTGAAATTAAATTAGCTCCTAGGGAAAAAAGTTCCATGATTTAACACACTCCAGAATTAACCCTGCAATGTAAACTAATAGTATTTGACACATAGAATGAATAAGGGATTGCTGGTTAAGTATTTACTTGAAGAAAAACATACATTATGTAATGTTTCCAGGCAATATTTCATTTTTGAGAGGCGTCCAGATGAATGGTTTTCGTAAGGACTTTATATCAAGGTCCTTAACACCAACTGGTCATCCAAGTGGAAAGCTACCCCAAATATTATTAGAAAGTACATGGTACTTACACATGGGTATTCTCAATCCTATACGAGGGATACTGTTGCTATACGTTCAGTGGGAAGAACTGCCCCAGCATGGTTATCTGTCTGCAGAGAAGGACCAGTTGTTCATCCAGGCAGTAGTTGGACGACTCTGAAGGTTAGTGTTGTTGAACCATGATGGCCTGAGGTCTGATCTCTGGTATATGTACTCGCTGCACCAGAAACAAAGGTAAAGAGCCCACGAGCAAGGTGAACATTCCTGGGTCCCTTCTCTGTGCCTCCATTCTTCACCCCATTTTCTGAGGAACACGGTGTTTCTTTACCGGAATTAACACCTTTCATTAAATTATAGTTAGCTTCATCCGGGGATTATTTTGCTATATTTAATGTTAACCCTGCAAGATTCATCTTACCATTGGAAAATAAAAGAATCCTATCTCCGACTTTAGAGAACGATTAAAGCTTTCAAGCGATATCCTGGTAAAAACAAAAACAAGCACACAAAATCCTCTCTGTGCCTTTTATAGAGTCTGCTATGAAAGTGTTCATTTGGTAAGGGCTGAAAAATGGCAACTGCCATGTTTCTCCAGTAATTTATTCTTTTTTTTTTTGTTTTTAGATTTTATTTTTAAATAATCTCTACACTCAACGTGAGGCTCAAACTTACAACCCCGAGATCGAGAGATTCATGCTCTACCAACTGAACCAGCCAGGTGCTCCCCAGTAATTTATTCTTGTGAACATTTATTCACTTGCTAGTGTGTGTCCGGGTACTAGAGGTTGCTATAGATGTAGTTAGGACTGAGCCAGAAAAAGTCTGTACTTAAATAAGACTTCCTTGGGGCGCCTGGGTGGCTCGGTTGTTTAAGTGTCTGCCTTCAGCTCAGGTCATGATCCCAGAGTCCCAGGATTGAGCCCCGAATAGGGCTCCCAGCTCTGCAGGGAGCCTGCTTTTCCCTCTCCTTCTACCCTCTCCCCCACTTGTGCTCTTGGCCTCTCAAATAGATAAAATCTTTAAAAAAAAATACTTTCTTACACTGAATTAAAGGCTTAAGTAGGATGGCAAAAGGGCAGACAGCATAGCAGGCAAGGTGCCTGACCTACCAGACCTCAGGAAGGTCATGTACTAACACTCTGGGGATGGTGTTTGTGATCTTCCTTTGAACTTTACATTTTTATCTGGCCCCTCAAAGCCACGTATGAGTATCTCCCATTGAAAATGCAGCTTAATTAAAATTTCAGGGTTTCGGGAATAAGGATGGCTTTTATTTAACTACTAAGAAAGCTGTAACATTTTATAAACCCATTTATAGTGTAAATGAGGCAGGGGCACCTGAGTAAAAGCTGACATTACAAGCAATTTGGGACATTCAGTTTTCTGGGGAGAGGGCTGTCCACAGGGAAGTGTTGGCTTAGTGACAAAGAACATGAACACTGAAACCAGTTTTTCCAGGATTGAGGACCAGTTTCGCTACCTTGGGCAAAGTTGTTTAAGCTCTCTCTCTCTCTCTCTCTCTCTTTTCCTTTTCTTTTAGGTTAATCAGTAGAGCAAGGCAGGTGGAGAAGGAACAAAGACATCTGTAACTGGCTGTGATCAATTACGACCAGCCACAGTCTCTTTCCCTTGTTTTTTTCATTGTGAAACAAGGGTATTAAGAGCACCTAGCTTATGGAGATTCTTCTCCATGGTGCTAATCTTGCTTTATAATATATATGTGATTATTATTTTTCTTACGCTCTAGGCTGCAGGTCCTGGGTCTGTCTCATTATTTTAGCTCCAGTACCTGGCCAGTGTCAACAAATATTTGTTAAACGAACAAATAATAATGCCAACAATTCATAGGATTTCAACAATTGGATCTTTAAAAATATATATATATTTTTAAAGATTATATATATATATATATATGCAAGGGGAAGGACAGAGGGAGAGGGAGAAGCTTACTTTCTGCTGAGCAGGGAGCCTGATGCGGGGCTGGATCCCAGGACCCTGCGATCATGACCTGAGCTGAAGGCAGACGCCTACTCGACTGAGCCGTCCAGGCGCCCCCAATTGGATCTTTAAATGCCAGTGTGCCACAACTCTTATCTTTTAATATCTCTGAATTATGTCCCAAATACCATAAAAATTCTAGGTTTCAACTTGACTCTTTTAATTGGACCTTGCCTCCCAAGCAGGGCCAGAAAATAATGTTTTAAATCACCTCTATTTTAAAATTTGCCCTTTAAAGGAAAACAAAAACAAAATATGAACTTGGCTATAACTGCTGAACTTTTAAAGCACTGAACCCTAACTAATTTCTTTTTGTAGTTATGAGGAGAGAATTTGTTCTCAGTGAATTCTTTTCAATTTAAAAATTGTTTCTGAGGGACGCCTGGGTG
>JAPYYJ010004756.1:0-10098 GCA_028533885.1 Nasua narica
AGATAAACACCATTAACATTTTATCGTATTTCCTTCCAGTCTTTTTATGCTTTTCAAAGTAGCTGAAATCATACTTTATAACCTTTTTCTATCTTGCTCTTTTACTTAATGTTATATCATTAAGCATTTTTTCCATGTCGTTAAGAACACTTCATAAGCATCATTTGCAATGGTGGCACGATATTCCATCTTGTGGAGGCAGTTCAATTTACTTACCACTCCCCCAAACCCAACATTTAAGCTTTTTTACCCATAATATTTTACTTTTATGAATGATACTGTGATGAATATATTTTGTACATAAATCTTTGTCCACACGTCAGATTATTTTTCTAGGACAGATACCCAGAATTGGCTTTCCAGAAATCTTGTGCTCCATTTTTACTCTTTTCAGGAGTCTGTGAGGATGTTCAATGACCCACCTCCCTTCACCAGCATAGACTATTATCATTAGAAAGAAACTTTGCTAATTGGATAGGTGAAAAGAGTATCCATTCTTACTTTGGTTTGCATCTCTTTCTTTAGTAGCATGGGCAAACGAACAGTATAACGTTTCTTAGCTACTTGCATTTATTTACTCTTTTTGGAATTGTCTGTTTATATTTGAGCATCTCCTTTTTTCTAGGTGCTCTTTTCTCTTTGGACTTTTGTCTACAGACATGGGTTCCCCAAATGAACAACAAACAAGAAGAACTCAAGAGCAAACAAGGCTTAAATTGAATCACAATGTACTCTGTTGTTCCCTATAGAAAAGAGGCTTGGTAATCTGCTGTGTAGCAAACTACTCCAAAACTTAGTGACTTGAAGCAACCATGTTATTTTGTGCCTGATTTTTGAGTCAGCAATTTGGGAAAGGCTCGGTTGGGCAGCTAGTCATTGCACAATGTGGCATCTGCTGGTGCCCTGGTGGGGATGGCTGGAAGCCTGGGCTCAGCTGGGACCATTGATGATCAACAGCCTGCATGTGTCCTCTCTAGTATGGTGGCTTCAGGGAAATTAGGCTTCTTTCAAGAACCTCCAGAATCCCCAGGGAGGGTAGTCTCAGACACGAGAAGTGGAAATTGCTATTTCCTAAAGCCAGGACCTGAAAACTGGCACAGCATAACTTCTGTTGGCCAAAGAAGGCACAGAGCATGCCCAGGTACAAGAAGAGGGCATACAGGTCAGTTCTTCATTGGAAGAGGGTCAGAATCTTTCATATGGTGCAAAAGAGTATCTCTATATTCCACGATTAAGTTAGCATGGATTCAGAGGGTGGGAGAAGGCAGGGAATAAATGAATGCATGAGTAGATATTGGGAAGCTAGACAATTGGCAGAAAACCACACAGCAGATCCTAGGTGAGCCCAGATTTTCCTTAAGGATTATTATTGCTCATATTTAGCTTCAGAAACATTCCTTCTTCCAGGGAAGGGCCTTATTTTCCTAATATGTGTGAAACCAGCACTACATGGAATGACGTGAAAGATCCAGAATGGAGTCACGTAGCAATCAACCCTCTCCACTCACATGCCTGAAACGACGATGTTGTCAGAGGGCAGGAAGTGAATTAAAATACCGTGGTCTAAGAGTCAACAGCATTGGGTGGTAGATTACATATGCTAATACGCATAATTTTCAAATCCTTATCTTTCTTTCGCAGACAAGTGACCTGGAGTTACTAGCAGAGCTTATGATGTTAAGTATTAGAGGCTGAGATTATGTGACATAACATACTACTCTTCTCCTGAGAATTTAGCCATTTTCCCAACACAGAGAGCTTGACCCAATAAATACCTGGGTGAGGATTGCCTTGGATTTGGTATTATGACAGAAAGGATTTCTTTGAGTCATTTTAGTGACTTATTTTATACCGATAAACGTCATTATAAAACCTAACATTTTCCATCCATTCCCCAGCGTAATCAGAATGCAAAACTTCTCATTCACCCATCCATCCATCCATTCATCCATTCATCTGTCCATCCACCCATCCACCCATCCACCTATCCATCCATCCATCCATCCATCGAACAAACATCTAATGGGCACCTTCCATACTTCCGATATTTGTGGAGATACAGTGGTGAGCTAGAGAGACATTATCTCAGTGCTCATGGAATTGCCTACAACATAGCTGCACAAAGAAAGCTGGTATGGAAGATAGATTTATTGAGTGCCAACTCTGCAGCCTGGGTAGTCACATGATCCGCCTTTGTGCTCACACCTGAGATCCAGGGATTACTACCTAGCCTTTGGAGGGAAGGAAGCTGAGAGTCAGAGAGAGACGTAAATGCTGAAGGTCATGCAGCTGGTCAGTGGTAGAGCGGGGTTGGGAACCTTGGTCTGTCTGACTCAGAGACAATACCACAGGGGTGATAGGAAGGGGAAACCCATGGCTACGTGGCTTCATAAGGCTTTGTGTTCTCTCACTGCCTCAAACCTAGAGCTACCAGGTAACTCAGTTGGAAAAACTTACATTCACAGGTGACTTTTGAAGGCAAAGTGGAGTTAAGACAGACAGAGCATTCTGGTTTGGGACCCAGCAGACCTGAGGGTCTCACCCTGGCACCATGTGACCATGGCAAGTCCATTTGGGTTTAGGCACGTGTGACAACTATGAAATGCAATACTGGGACTGGGGCGTTCAAAGTGGGTGCCCAGCCTGGGGGTAAGCAGATGGCGGGAGCAAGAGCAGATTCCTGTCGCGGACCTTTAGTCTGATTCTGCTGGACTCTACCTGTGCATGGCAGCGGTGTCGGGGATGCTGGTTCTAGTCCTTTGAGGTGAAAAGGGTTGGCCACAGCCAGGTGCGGTGTCAGGGTCACAGCTATGCAGGCCAGACCCCTGTGGAAGGAGGTGGGCCCAAGGAAGGGTCACTGGACAGTGAGATGTTCAGACTGGAGTATGAGTTAGTCCATTTGATCACTAGCTGCTCAGTGGCAAATGTGTTCAATATACTCCGAAAAGCAGATATGGAGTCTTCGATGCTTACAGAGGAGGAGGAGACCTGAATTTAATAGTCATGTGATGAAACCAGCCTGATAAACTTCAGCTCGAGGGAAAGACACAAGAGTCTCTGAGATAATAAAGCAGGGATGGGGCTTTCTAGTTTGGGGACTGGAGAAGGGCTCAGGTTAGACAGGTTTGAAATGCAGTTTCCCCTCCTCTCCCTCCAATTCTCTGGCTTCATCCTTTGTCTTGAATGAGGCTCACACATTCCCAGGAGGTGTCTGGTGTGGGTTTTCCTTGCTTCTTCTCTTCGCTCCTCTCAGGCCTTTTAATTAGATTTTTTTTTACCTTTTATTAAACTGCAGGACATTTATCTTCATTAACTCTCTCAAATATTGTTTTCATTTTAATTTCTCTCTTTCTGGATCTCCTAGATGTTAGCATTTCTACCTCCATCTCAATCATTTTTCTTCCCTCCCCCATCCCATTATCAATATCCATCCTTCCCTCCCTCCCTTCCTTCCTCCCATCCTCCCTCCCTCCCTCCCTCCCTCCCTCCCTTCCTTCCTTCTTTCCTTCCTCCCTCCCTCCCTTCCTTTCTTCTTTTTTTGAGATATAATTGACATACAACATTGTGCAAGTGTAAGGTGTACAATGTGTTGCTTTGATAATTTATATGTGACAATACGGTTACCACCTAAGTGTGGGCTAACGTCTCTATCATATCACATAGTTATTTCTTTTTTGCGGTGAGACCAATTAAAATCTGGTCTCTTAGCAAGTTTGAAGTGTGTCATACACTATTGTTGACTATAATCACTATGCTGTGCATTGTCTTTCCAGAACTTATTTATCTCCTAGTTGCAAGTTTGTGTCCTTAAATAGCCACCCCCCCTTGGTTAGCTTTTTTATAATTAATTAATAAGTTAATTCTTCTTCCTCCAGGGAGATTTTCTTCATCTCTTTTCCCACGGACTAATTCATTCTTCTGCTATTTACCCCTCCTACTCTGTTTGTCATATAAGTGATCTGTTTTCTATAGGCAATATTTCTACCGCATCCTTTTATTCTTGTTTTATTCTTCCTGTTTCATATTGTTCTTACCTTCCTTTATTCTTTTTTATATGTTGACTAGGCTAATCTTAAATTCTTATCTCTTTTGGTCTAATATTTTTGCTTCTTGATGGCAGCTGTATTCTAGAATGCTGTTGTTATTTTTTCTTTTCTTTTTTTTTTCTTTTGGTATAGCTGTGCTTCTCAAATGTCTTGTCTTCTTTGTTGATAAACTTACTTTTCCCCAGGGATGTGGGCTATGGTCAGGCCACGTGTATGGGGCAAGGCCAGCTCCGGGCCCAGTGGACTTAGAGCAGGGTGGGGAAGTAGACAGGCCACAGCATCATAAAACATAGCCTGTTACCCTCACTGCACCCCTTAGGTGCTCAGGTCACTCCCCTTACAGAGAAAAGAAGTATTTAGAGGAACATCATGGTGCCTTGCTTCTCTAGATCCTCCAGTGCTTGCCTTGGGGGAGGGAACCAGTATGGTGTGAACTTGGCATTTAAATTTGTCATCCTGCCCAGCCTCACCTCCATTCACCCCAAACTTCTTGCAGTTTCCTAAATATACCTCATCCTTTCCCATTCTTCTGCCCTTGGTCACACCTTTCCAGGCAAACTTCTACTTAATACATTGAAGCTCAGCTCAAGTGCCCCTTTCCCCTACATCAAGTCTCCTCTGACCTTCCTGATAATAATCCTAGTAACTAATG
The DNA here is from genome assembly GCA_028533885.1 of Nasua narica. Taxonomy (NCBI): domain Eukaryota; kingdom Metazoa; phylum Chordata; class Mammalia; order Carnivora; family Procyonidae; genus Nasua; species Nasua narica. The sequence continues at coordinate 4,699 of JAPYYJ010004756.1, forward strand.
GATCTTAAGCTCTTGCTCTGGGTTAGGCCTTGTGCTAAACACTTTTCATACATTTCCTATTTATTTCCTACCACAATCTTGTCACAGAGAGGTTAAGTGGCTTGCAGAAGGTGACTCAGCAAGTCAGTGATGGTGAGGAGATTCAATCAGGCATTGGATGCCAGAAGCCATCAGTAGATCACCTGAGCACTTGATCTACTGCCTCCTCCTTTTCCAGCTCTCTATCCTGACAGTAACCCTTTGGTTTATTTGTCATTTGTTTCTATCACTGTTTGTAGCTGGGGCCAGGTGTGTCTCTCTTCACAGCCCAGCATAAGTCCTGGCTTGGAGAAGATGAAGGAATGGATGGCGTAGTCTGCCTGTCCCACTCCTGCCAGATGCTTTTTGAGGATCAGCACTGAGCAGAGTGCTTTACACATAGTAGGAACCAACCAACCACTTGGCCAATGAACAAATGAATGAATGAATGAACCAACCAACCGACCAATGAACCAACCAACCAACCAACCAACCAACCAACCAACCAACCAACCAATTGGCCAATGAACAAATGAACAAATGAATGAACCAACCAACCAACCATTTGGCCAATGAACAAATGAATGAATGAATGAATGAACCAACCAACCAACCAACCAGCTACATTACCTGCCCCAGAAGAAAACTGAGGAAAATGTCATTTCCTTGTTAGAATTTATTTGTTGTGATTGAGCATTCATTAATTTGACCAACATTTATTCAGTACCTACTATGAGTAATGTCTGTTTAACTTGGCCTTGCAGATTTCTGACAAGAGTTTTATCTCTGTTTTGTGCTGCTACCCCCTGGGGCAAACAGGTATTATATGCTCTGAGGGGCAAACAGGTGTCAGGTGCTTGACGAAAGATGATATAAGAGTCTGGGAAAGTAGATCTTAGACCATCCATCTTTGATTCAGAAACAAGGGAAACAAAAACTCTGGATTCTCCAACTTTATGAACAAAAGATGAGCTATTCATGAGCAAATAACAGAACTAAGTAAGCATAATACAAAATTAATAAGACAGAGCTTTTAGAGCAAAGTAAAGGAATTAATAATAAACTACTATTTACTACTGAGAATTCAACTCCTTTCCCCCTCAAAAAAAAAAAATAAATAAAAAAGAACCTATTTGATGACCATCCCATGTCAGTTTAATATTACTTCAGAGTTGACTGTGTTGCTAGAACCAGATTCTCTTTAGTATATGCTGCCTTTTTGTCTACTGATGTTTTTTTTGATACATTTTTGGCTCAAGATGGAGACATAGTCCTTAAATAAAACATGGTCTATTTCATCGAGAGATCAAGTTTTTCTTTGTCCCCCTGCCCCACCCTATTTATTTTCATAGCCATGTTAACACAGCCTCATACTAACCTATTACTCTTAAGTGGCAAGCCTGAGTAGAAAACAATGGGGGCTACTATTGGTTGCCTATCCAATTATTCTCTTTTTTTTTATTGAATCTGGATTTTGGTTAAGGGCAATGTGCCCAACATCTGGGGATAAATCAGGATTAGCCCCCACAATGGTGTAGATACTATTCTTCTTGGCAAATGCCATGAGCATAAGACATGAGGGGAAATCTGTTGGGGAAGTTCAGGCAAAATTTTCCCGTCTGGAGAGAGAGATGGAGGAGAAGAAATCCCGCTCCCCGCTTTGGTCCTCCTTTCCAGTGCTGTCCTCTGTCTTGTGAGGAATGGGAGCTACCTTAGCCCTTTTAAGACCTTGAACAGAAGGTCACTGAGCCCAGAGAGACTGAACCAGTGCGCAGATGCGACTGAACTGCTGAAAAAGCCAATCCTGGGCACAGATCCAGGCTTCCTGTCATGTGAGATGCTTCCATATTTTTATTACTCAAGAACTTGTTTATTGGCCTATTCTGTACTTGCAGAACCCACTGGAATGGTATATTGAATGCCCACTGTTACAACTGGTACAAGGGCCACACCCTGATTTCTCCTGCCACTTGTGGACTGCACAGGACAGGACTCGGGCACACGCGTATCAAATTTTCCCTTTTGACCCTCTACAGTATCTTGTTAGAACCAAAGACATTACTGCTTCTGTTAACAGAGTGGGAAACAGGCTCAGAGACTGATGTCTTTACCACATATAATTATCTTGCCAAATGCTCTGGATTGCTGAGACCCTCTCAGTAGCATGGAAAATAGAAAGTAATCTGACTTGTGCCTACCTTCAAGCTATGACACTGTCCTCTTAGGAGACCTTGGCTTTAGACAGAAGTCTTAGGAGTTGTGATGGTTAATTTTATGTGCCAACTTGAAGGAGCCATGGGCTGCCCAGATATTTCACCAGATATTATCTGAGTGTTTCTGTTAGGGTCTTTTTGAATGAGTTTGCCATTTAAATCAATAGACTGCATAAAACAGATTACCCTCCCTTATGGGAGTGGGTCTTGTTCGATCAGTTGAAGGTCTGAATAGAACAAAAATATGCCCTTCTTGCGAGTAAGAAGGAATTCCTCCTTCCTGACCACCTTCAAGCTGGGATGTTGGTGGTGTTTCCTGCCTTCAGACTCAAACGAAAACAGGCTCTTCCTGGTTCCATAGGCCACTGTTTCCCCCGGGTCTCCAGCTTACAGCTTACAGACTTGTTAGTCTCCACAATCACATGAGCCAATTTCTTATAACAAATCTCTTTCTCTCTCTATCTTTTTTTTTTTTTTCTTTCTCTCTCTATCTTATTGGTTCTATTTCTCTGGAGAACCCTGAGTAATCCAGGAATCACCCAACTCTGAATGAAGCAAGCACAGTTTCCTTCTCAACACCACAGTGAGGGAAGGAATCTAACTCTTTCCACGTGGCCACTCTATGCCAAGCACTGACTAGGTGTTTTTCACACAGTATCTCATTTAATCTTCCGACAGCCTTGAGGAGGGGGTCCTGCAGCTGCTTTTCATCACTGGAGGCAACTGAGACCCACATCAGAGCAATGGCTTGCTCGTGGCTACACAGATGGTAAAGGCAGATCTGGGATCTGTGGATTTTCTATTAAAGCAGACTGTCTGGGAGATGCTGGAGGCATTTTAGGGGAGTGTACCTTTCTTTGCTTGTTTCCCCATTTGTCCTCAAGGGAACTGTCTGCTCCTTTGTTTGGGGCTGAGACCTACATGGCTATCTGGCTCAGAGTTCTCCCACTGTTCTCATTCATTTGAAAAGCTGAGTGATTTACAAAGACAATTCCTTAGCAGAATCAGCTGACATTTGCAGTGTTTTTAGCAAAATGCAGACAATTCATTTTTAGCCTCATGTGAGAGTTTCTTCCTTCTCCCTACAGACTTCTTTTCCCTCTCTCTCTCTTTTTTTTATTTTAGTCTCAACATCCCCTACCTTATTCCTTCCACCCATGAAAGCAATTTTAACTTCATGAAACTAATTAAAGTTTTATGTGCCTACATTCCTTTACTGGAGTGATCATAGATTCCTTAGATTGAAATGGAAATGGGCCAAGAGGGAAACATCTTCAGGACTCTCCGATGAGGATGAAGTTGTGTGTGAAGTTGTAGGGTGACTGAAGATGTCAGCCAAACCTTGGTTTGGGGACCATAGGACTTGTTAATGGAAACCAAGTTCCTTAGGACTAAGGCAGTGAGAAGGGGAGTCAGGCAGAATCCAAAGTATGTGCAGAAAATGTTTGTTGAATAAATGAATGTGTAAGTAGACAATGAGTAAATAGGAAATTATGGTTAGTAATAACACATTTAAAATGCTACTGCTAGGGTTGTCTGGGTGACTTAATTGCTTGAGCATCCAAGTGTTGATTTTGGCTCAGGTTGATGTAAGAAGGACATTAGGGTTCAAAGCCGATGGCCAAGAAAAGATTCTTGAGATGTCTTTGGTGCAAAAAGGTGGTGTTATTAAAGCACAGGGACAGGACCAGTGGGCAAAAAGAGCTGAACTGGGCTCATGAGGAGTGGCCCATTGTATACTTTTAAGTTGGGAGGGGTTAGGGAATCCCTTAAGTCTCTGGGGAATTTTGGAGGCAAGGTTTCCAGGACTTTGAGGGGGCTAGCTATTGTTAGGCAAAGGTCATTTATTACCATCTAATAAAACCTTAGTCATGAGACACTTTAGATGTACATCAGTGGGTCTTATCCTCGGGGGATGATTGCCAACATGTATCTTGGGAGGTAGAGATAAAGGAAGTTTCTGAAAGAATTTTTGTAGTTGAAGTAGACTTACAGGATCCTGGGGGTTGGGCCAAGATTGCCTTTGCCCTTAACAAAGTAGTAACATTGAAGCAGCTGAGTTCTTAGAAGAAGGTCACTCTGTCTGTTTCAAGGACTTGCCAGTGGGCTGTATGTAGTAATGAAATTTAATCTTTCTTTTGTCTTTGTTTCCTACATCAAAGTCATGATTTCAGGGTTATGAGATTGAGTCCAGGGTCTGGCTCCATGCTGGATGTGGAGCCTGCTTAAGATTCTCTTTCTCCCTTTCCCTCTGCCCCTCACCTCCGAGCACTCTCTCCCTAAAAAAAAAAAAAAAAAATGCTATTGATAAAAATATTATTTATGAGTGCTTACCATGTGCCAGGAACTGTGCAAAACAGTTGACATCCATTACCTCACTCGGTCCCTCCTAGATGTCGTTAAAATGGGTATTATTGCCCTGTTTGGGCAGATGGTGAAATTGAGGCACAGAAAGGTTCAGAATTCGTGCTCAGTAAATAAGTGGAAGAACTGGGATTCAAAGCAGAAGTATTTGACCTCGAAGAACAGGGTCTCTGATTGCTGATTGGCTCACAAGCTCTCACCCCCTCCCTTCTTATGCTTCCCTGTAGGCGGCGTGTCCTTTCCCACCCTATTGACTTGGGACTTGGCCACATGATTTTCTTCGATCAGTGGAGCATGAGGTACACTCTGTGTGAACAATGGCTTTAAAGACACCCATGTGGTCTGGCTCTGCCTCTTATACATTCCTCTTCTCCAGCACATGGAAACATGAGACATGTGCCTGACGGGTGCTGTTCCTCCCTGGTGGGTTCCAGAATGAGAAAACTCTTAGAGCAAAATGGAGCAGGCAGACACATGGAACTGACCCATATTCAGTGATTAACCCTCTGGTAGTGTGAACAAGAAACACGCGTTCGTGCTATAAGGCATTGAGATTTGGGGATTGCTTGTTACTGCAGCAAAGCTGACTGATGCAGTCTCCATATGGTAGAGACTATTGTGTTTTGCTTCCTGGAAGAGGTGGCATGTAAACTCAGAATGGGAAAACTTTTCTTAGACTGAGAAATGGGGAAAGTGCATTCTAGGAGGCAGAAGCTGCCTGAACGGAGGCATGGATATATACACTGGAGTGCATGAAGGCAATGAGCAAAGATAGATTCACAAAGCACCGTGGTAGAGTAGATAG
>JAPYYJ010004757.1:0-10096 GCA_028533885.1 Nasua narica
TAGTTTTACAAATATCTCTGGTGCGTCTTGGGAGCTCCAGAATCTAGAGAAAGGAGTTGTTGTCACGTGATCCGGGATCCGGAAGAGGCAGGAGGAACCAGAACTGCCTGGGCAGGTATGTCTGCACTCTCCTGGGGCCAGTTCTCCTACCGGCGCCCTCTTTGCTGTATTTTCACTTCGATCACCGAAGGCTGGCAGGGGCGATAACGTGCTGGGTGTTAACAGTTGTGTTTTCCCTCTCAGCCTCCAGTTTCTTTTCCTCTGGTTTGTTTGCCTCCTGAATGAAACGTGTCAGAAGGATCCATTCACAGGCCGGCCGGGTGGGGCAGGGTGCGTGGATGGCCGTGGTGTGCACACACGCATGCACACATATGCACACACATGCACACGCTGGCTCACATGTGACACTGAGCTGAGAAAGCCTGGGCTCTGGCATCCCGTTCTGCCCGCGGTCCTGCTGCCCCGAGAGAGTTCTCCGGAAGGCGCCGGTGCCCCGAGTCGGTGGCCTGGGACCCCAAGGAGCAGCCATGCTAGCCCAGCTCCCAGCTGTGACAGCCCCTGGCACACGCGTCCCTTCCGTGGGGCTCCAGGGCTTCAGCCGCACGGGGACACGCCCCAGAGGGGTGGGAGCACCATGTGCGTAACAAACACGGAATGCAAGTCTGACTGCAGTTTTCGGACAGCCGACGCGCTGAAAGCCGTACGAGGTCATCTCAGACTTCCTGCTTCTGAAGACCCCAGGAGCTGGCGGACTGAGCGCAGGTTTGCGGAGATGGGCCTCGGCAGCGCGATGCTTTTCCGGGAGACGGTAACACACGGGAGGGCGAGCGGCCCCTCTCTCCCTCTGTCTCTGAGCTGTCGGGTCCCCGGTCTCTGGCTGAGGGTAGAGAGGGAGGCCACTTAGCAGCATCTCGGAGGTCGGGATTTCGCCTTCCACCATCTCCACGGAGCCTCACGACGACACGGGGCTGTCCCAGGGCGCCGCTGCCTGCTGATCACGTTCTCTTCTGACACCGTGCTGAGTTCTCGCGAGGGCCCACTAACCCGGGGCACCCCAAAACAGCCAGGCAGCTGTGCCGTAGAGAAACCTCCCTCACCGAGATGAAGAGAGGTATGTGCAGGTCTCTTTTCTGTGCATGAGGGACCAGGTAGAACCGCGTAAGCTCCGGATAATTGGGAATGCTCAGTGTTTGTGTGAAGTCAGCCCGCGTGCCCTGTGGGGGCTCTCACCCTGGCAGTCCAGCCTGCCTGTCTCCTCGGTGAGGCTCACCTGGACGGCAGGTAGAGAGAACACGCAGGACTAAGTCCCCAGCTCCCGGCTGCCAGCTTTCCGACTAAGCATCAGCTAACTCAGCTGTGGAGCGCGAGGGGGCACCCAGAGTAGGCCTCTCTGTGTCTGTACCCCACGCCGGGCTCAGGCCTGGACGCAGGAGAGGCCGGAGCCACAGGCGGGAGCAGCCGGTGCTTTCCTGGGGGGCAGCAGCCCCATCGCCCCGCGTGGGAGAAGCTGGGCTCCCCGGGCCCTCTCTGCTGCTTCCGTGTGGGCTCGCCCGCCTTCCTTCTTAGAAGCCTTAGGTAGGGCATTCAGGAGGGCGCCTGGCTGCTGCCTGCTCGGGGTGCCCCAATGGCATGCTGCTTCTGTGTCCTCGGGTCCTGTGGTCACTGTGTCCAAAGTCTACTTCCCAGGAGGTGCCCCTCCATGTGTGTTTTCTCCTTGTCTTTGTTGGTAGAACCCTTGACCTGTACGTGCACTCACAGACACACGCACGTGTGCACACACGCAATGCACATATGTGTATGCACACTCACACGCATCCCTTCACTCCCGCACGGAGGCCCCACCAGATGTCCCCGTCCCCTCCCAGCTCATCCTCTGGGCGGTGGGCAGCGAGCGGCAGTGGGGCAGGTGCCTTCCGCCGGCGGCCCGCAGGGGCTCTGCTTGCTTCTCCCCCCTCCCGCTCCCTGCCTCTCCCTCCTCGCTGCCCCAGCTCCAGCCTTGTGGGCAAGGCCAGTCTCAGGGCACATGGAGTCACGGGATGGAGCGGCGTCCGATTCCCCAGTGACCTCCAGAGGCAGAGTCGCCCAGCTGCCTGCCAGCTCCGACTCGCAGGAAAGGAAGTCTCGTCTCCCATGTTGGACCCCTGGCCTCGCAGTCTCCGCCGGTGTGGGAAGCCACTGTCCTAACTCCGGTGGCCCAGGCCACCCCACGCTGGCCACTTGTCATTGCAGTTCATGCAGTCCTGGACGCACACCCCCATTCTTCTGTCTCACCGCGACCATTACCTTCCCACCCCTCACTGTCCAGGACCCCCTGGCCCACCCTCAGCCCAGGGTCCAGGGATGGCCTGTAACCCTTGTCCCGCCAGCCCGCTGAGCCCTCTCGCTCAGCTCTTCCCCCGCTCTCCTCCCCCAGAGCCCAAGCTGGCCTCCCCAGCACGTCACCCAGGAGCTACCGGCTGCCAGGAGGTTCAAGGCCCGTGCTCTCAGTGGAAAAGTACAGCCCCTCTCTTATGTGACCACCCCTCCCTGGTCATCATCCTCCCAGGACAAGGATTCTGTGTCACCTCCCGTGTCCTCCAGAGTTCCTCCTCTTCCCCATCCATACACTCAGCCCAGGACCTCAGACCTCAGACACAAGACTTGGGGAAAGACCACCTCTACTTCCTGCCAGCAGCCCCCCTGTGACTCCCGCGCTCGCTCTGGCCCTCCTTCCCAGTGAATCGACAGTCTCGTTTCTTCCCGAAAAGTCCTCATGTGTATGTCTCTGATTCCCCTTTTCCTTCATGCTTATCAATTCCTTCCAAGAAAGTTTTTTAAGTGGCTGTTGCATTATCGTTATGCTTTCTTGTAAACACGCGCGTGTTAGGAAGTCGCTCACTTTTCCTGCCCATCACCTGTGTGGCCCATTCTCTTTCTCACCAGGCCTCCTCTGCTTCCCTGCAGTTTTTCTTTCTGGTTTTGAGGGATCTAGAGTCAAAACATCTCTATGTTCCTTGGCATATTCTAAACTTAAGTAAAACTTTATAAATAAATTCTTTCAAGAGCTTAGTGTGCTAAAAGAAAAGGCACAGTTCAGAGCAGAAGGACAAGTCTAGGGGAAATTGGCGCTGATGAATGGGAACAGCATTGTTGAAACATAGTGAGGATACCCTAGCTCATCCAGGAAACATCCAGAGGCTCCCATCCATCTGGCTCTTTGATTTATGTCCAGTGTTTTTGAATATTTGTATTCTTACTGAAGGAGAAAGCTTTTGGAGATAGTCCTAAGCTTGGCTATGACCTAATACCATACTTTCCTGCTGCGGGATCCCTACGAGGTTCCCGCTATATCCCCAGCAACCAGCAGAGGCCTGATGACCATGGGACCCCATAGGTTTGTACTGAACAGGTGGGACAGGATGTCCCAGCCTCTGGCCCCACTTGCGACGGAGTGGACTGGGTCGGCCGGGATTGCGGGAATGGAGGAAGGCAAGGATGGTGTGAGCTCGGCAGCTGGTCCAAAGGTGTGGTTCAGAGTCCCCTTGTGTGTCCACCTGGTAGAAGGCAAGGATGGTGTGAGCTCGGCAGCTGGTCCAAAGGTGTGGTTCAGAGTCCCCTGTGTGTCCACCTGGTATGTAAGCAGAGTGCTAGAGAGTGAGGGCATGGTGCGGGAATTCCTGTGAGATCCACGGACTGTGAGTGCCGCACACAGGATGAGTGCTCGATAACTTGGCTGTTTTTATTTGTGGTGTAAAAGGACAAACAAATTCACATCCCTTGTTTTTTTAGTCTGTGAAACAAGACTATGGCAAAACGCAGAAGAATGAGCTTATATCGCATATATTAATCCTTGGGCATTATCATTTTAACAATTGAGGTGGGAAAACAGATCTTAATTTAAAAAGTTGTTTTGTTTTCGTCTGCGATATAAGATACATTTCTCCCTTGCCCAGAAAACTGGCAGTTTTTTATTCCTGATTCCGTGGGATCCGGGAGTGGAGCCTTTAAAACATCTTAATCCCTAGGCTTCTTGTCTTTAACTGAAATGAGAATGAAACCCTGCTACACTGGTTGCAAGTCCTGACATCCCCATCAGCGTCCGCATGCGGGCCTGGGCCAAGCCGGGAGCTGGTGCAGCGGGAGGGCTGTGGGGCCCCAGCCTCGGTGGCCACGTGGGCTCCGCCAGCTTGTAAATGTCAGTGGGGGTGGTGGGCTGGGAGTCAGGAGTCTCCTCCCCGGAGGAAAATGATCTCAAAATGTGCGGGAGGCTGACGAGCCAGGTGTCAGCGGTCCCCCCCCACCCCCCACCCCCCACCCCCGCTCCTCCGGGCTGGAGCCCAGCCAGCGGGCAGCCTGCAGTTTCTCGTGGCTTCTGCTCCACACGGAGGGTTGGCTTGGCATGCGCACCCAGGGCCCGGCACCTCCGTCCTCACTGGAGCTCGGATCAGGCTCTTTTATTGCTTGCCTTTGAAACACAAACCATAAACCACACAGATGTTATTTCCTTTATATTTCTGAGTTTATCTAAACAGAGTGGCTCTTCCTATAATTTATCTTACCTGGTTTCTGGTTTGGGAAGCATGAACACAAACAGCATGCCTTCCTGGACGATGGTGGGAAGATGCAAGAGGAAATACTTTCCAGATGGGACACGGGTGCTTTTCCTCCCTCTTCACGATTCTCCTAGGATTGCAGAGGAGTTTCAGTAGAACAGATCGTGATCAAGTAGGCTAGGTTTTCTTGTTTTAGAAGGTCACACAAAGGCAGCCTCCCTTTGTAATCCTTTCCATTGGGCGGATTATTTCGGCCCGTACTTTGGTGACTCCTTCCCGACCTATTAGCAGAATTACTTGCTTTCAGCCGAAGGGCCTGGGTCGGTGACGGCCAGCACTTGGTTGCACGTTGTAGAAATGCAGGATGAGGTTTAGCAGGATAACTGTCCCCAAAGCTCTCCTGCAGCTACGTTTTCAGTGACAGGAGAGGGGCCGTGGTTTTTTGTCTCCTGTCTCTTGTAGATCCAAGCCACACGAACATGAATTCATAGGTTCCCTAGGGAAGGAGAGAACCCTCCTCACTCAGGCAGTTCCCACATTCGGAAGGGCCTGACTCAAGGGAACACCAAAGAAGGGAGCGGGTCCGCTCTCATGACTATCTGAGGGACTGAGAAGGAACCAGCAGCGGGACTGGCTTCGGGGCCTGGGACCTGCATCCAGGGCCGGGCGGGCAGAAGGTCCCTGCTTGCTCTCATGCTCTGCCGTTCCGACTTGAAATTCCTCACGGTCTCTCCGGCTGCCCTGGTTTCCACAAATTGTCCAGTCAGCCCTGCCCGGCAGCCCCACCTCCGTTCGGCAGTGCTATCCGGGACAGGGCTGGGAGAGCGATTCCCCGGGGACGTCAGGGCCCAGGTGTCTCCCGGGGCGCCACCACAGCCGACGTGAGGGATGGAGGCTCCTTGGTGCATTTTTCTTCTGCCGTTCTCCCCTTCGCTTACGGGGTGCATGCCAGTGGGGCTGAACGGAAAGACCTTCCCGGGGTCACAGTCTGAAGATACGTCCTCTGGGCTCCCTGCTCCCCCGTCTTCTTCATCTGGCCACGGGCCCAGCTCCGCCAGGGAGCCTGACGCTGGGGCTCACGCCCAGAGACACCCCCCCGGAGAGCGGCAGACCCTGCTCTTCTTTCTGTGTCTTGTCCCGCCTCACGTGTCGCCAGCGCGAAGGCATCTGACCTTCTCTGTTTGGTCAGGAAACCAGAAGGGTCAGAAATTGACACTGTCTTTGGGCGGATGTTTGGCTAAAGTATGACGTAGCCAGTTCAGCGATGAGCGTCAGGATGGAGTCCTCTGGGGTGACTGTACCTCAGTACAGGTGATGTCTGACCGTGTTCCCCAGGGAAGGGTGTCGCCTGACACCGAAACAGTGAATTTCAGATGCATTTTAGGGGCCCTGGCTGGCTCGGTTGGTAGCGCGTGTGGCTCTTGATCTCAGGGTTGTGGGTTCGAGCCCCACGTTGGGTGTAGACGTTACATAAAAATAAAACCTTTAAAATGTGTTCGAGCTGGTACGGACATTGGTTAGAAAGTCAGGTTACAAATACGAAAAAACAGAATTCATCATAGGTGAGGCTGATTTCTTAAAGGTTTTATTTATTTATTTGAGAGAGAGAGAGAGCATGAGCAGGGGGGAGGGACAGAGGCAGAGGGAGAAGCAGACTCCCCGCTGTGCAGGGAGCCCCACGCTGGGCTCGATCCCAGGACCCTGAGATCATGACCTGAGCCGAAGGCAGATATTTTACCGACAGAGCCCCCCAGACGCCCCAGCAAGCCTGATTTAATTTACTTCCCCAGTCATTTATATATTAATGTAGAAACCATTACAACAGGAATATAAAAAATAACTAGCTTTCTAGATTTGAATTTGTCATTTGACACCTAAAAATCCGCCTTAAGTAGTTCTGTAAAATATTTTGTATCGTAGGGTTTTTATCTGCTTGTTTTTGTTGTTTGTTTTAGTTTAGTTCTTGTTATTTTACATTTATATGCATATCTATTTATTTATCCACATGAACAAAGGCAGAGAGTCCTTTGGGGAATACTTCTATTTTTCAGGGAACTTAACTGGTTTTATACATTAAATAGTACATACGTTTTTCTTAGTATTTTTATTATCTTGGTTTCTGAACCTTAGTATGATTGATTCTAAAATTCTCCAAATGCCCCCATGTTCAGCATCACTGTCCCCTAAATAATACACATGATGACATACTCATCAAGTATTTTGGAATATAAATTAAAAACTAACTTATAGGGTACCTGGGTGGCTCAGCTGGTTAAGTGACTGCCTTTGGCTCGGGTCATGATCCCGGAGTCCCAGGATCGAGTCCCATATCGGGCTCCCGGCTCTGCGGGAAGTCTGCTTCTCCCTCTGACCTTCTCCCCTCTCATTCTCAATCTCTCTCTCTCTCTAATAAATAAATAAGATCTTAAAAAAAAAAACTTATAGATAGATATAGTGATTATTGGATGGATGACGGAAACATGATAGACACATGGATGGCAGATAGATATATGATAGATGAGAGGTAGATAGATAGATAGATAGATAGATAGATAGAATAGATCTTACTACAAGTCTTTACCTATATCCATATATTCACTGTATATATTCTAATCAGTGCTTCAGGAAGTATTTATTGAAAACTGGAATCCTTACTCAGAGTCATGATATTGGGGGGGGGGGGGAAAGAATATAGGATACTATTTTTAGTTAAGAGGTAACATTGCTTTTACTCTCAAACCTGTGAATTATTTAGAATTATCATTGTTTAATATTTCCGACTTTATGAAGGCTTTACGGTAATTTGTTATTTCAGATGTTATTACATTGTGATCAAAGAAAGAGTTAAAATTATATCATTTTTTCTCATTTTTGAGACTTCCTTTATGGCTTGAGCGTGGGAGTGTTTATAACTGGTTCCTGCAGGAACGAAGGAATGTGTGCTCTGTGTTGGAGTAGAGTGACTTATACGGCAATTAGATCACGGTCCTTATTTATCTATTAAAATATATTCTTTTTGTCTGTGTCCTATATCTGTTTCTGAGAGAAGTGTTTTAAAATATCACTTGATGATTGCGTGTTTTGCAATTTTTCCTGTTACTTTTATTTCATAATTAACGTTAGTTTCATGTTGTGTTGGGAGCATTATAGCTTCCTTGCGTGTCATGCTGCTAAATGAGGACCGTCTTTCCCCCAAGACAGCTTTCCAACTTAGGCTGTTTTTTCCTGAAGTTAACAATATGGCCCTCACTTCCATTCCCTTGTGCCTGACATTTCTTCATTCTCTGTGTTTTTAAATGTCAGCATTATGAGGTTTCTCTGCATCTTGAAAAAAAGTCATCTTTTCTGTTGGATTTGATTTTATCAAATCAATAATATATACTCTTGGGGCGCCTGGGCGGCTCAGTGGGTTAAGTGTCTGCCTTCGGCTCAGGTCATGATCTCAGGGTCCAGGAATCGAGCCCCGCATCGGGCTCCCTGCACAGCGGGGAGTCTGCTTCTCCCTCTCCCTCTGTCCCTGCTCGTGTGCACTCTCTCTCTCTCAAATAAATAAATAAAATCTTAAAAAAAAAAAGAATATATCTTCTCACGCACACACTTGGTCTGCTTTTATGAGCCGTAATTGCTCTTGTTTTTGGATTCAGCTCCAATTTCTTGGGTGTCTTCTGTCTGCTGTACGTTTTCTTAGCATCATGTTATTTCATATCTCTGCTGATTTCTTATGAATTTGTAGGATCGTGTTTATTCTCTTTTATTCACACTATTGCCAGAAGCTCTGTATTCTCCTTTCCTTCACATCACGTACTTCGATAAAAATAAAATAGACAGCTGAATAAATGAGTGTCACTTAAAAAACACCCAGAATTACTCACACTTGATGATCATAAAACCCTTACAGATAAATAATTTCTAGAAAAAGCTAAGTGAACTGTGAGAGAGCCTAAACCAGAGTACATCTACTCATGGATGGTACCATATTTTGGAAGGCTCCGCATGCATCGTTGGGGAGTGTTAGGGACCCCTGGGCCAGGAGACAGATCAGATGGAAGCACCCTCAGGATGGGGTCTCGGGAAGCAGGCCCCCAACTCAGGGAAGGCTTCCCCAACAGCCCTGTGGGCCGTTTGCACCCGGAGTGAGGTCAGCCGGCAGCCCCAGGGACAGCAGCAGCACCACTGGCCCTGGAAAGACAACACTTTCTTCCCCCACGCCCCCCCCCCCCAAGAAAGGCCACTAGCCTAATTTTGCTTTTTTCCTTGCCAGAAAGAAAATAAAACACAATAAACAATTACAGCAAAAAAAAAAAAAAAAGAGAGAAGAAAACTGCTCTGTGAACCCTGTGTTCATTAAGAACAAATTTTAATGCCACTTATGCTTTCGAGATACGGAGGCCTCGGTTTTTTTTGTTTGTTTTTTTAAAGATTCTATTTATTTATTTGACAGAGAGAGAGAGATCACAAGCAGGCAGAGAGGCAGGGAGAGAGAGAGGGAAGCAGGCTCCCTGCTGAGCAGAGAGCCCGAATGTGGGCTCGATCCCAGGACCCCGAGATCATGACCTGAGCCGAAGGCAGAGGCTGTAGCCCACTGAGCCACCCAGGTGTCCCACGGAGGTTTCGTTTTAAGGAGCGTTGCCCTCTGGAGAAAACATTGCTGAATTTGGGGGTCATGTGAACAGCACTTTGGTTCTGATCCTGGACAAGTGAGTCAGGCTTTCACATACGGTGACGTGAAATCATTAAGACAGTACTTACTTAGACGTTGTGACTTTGTTTTTTTTTTTTAATTTTTTATTAACATATAATGTATTATTTGCCCCAGGGTACATGTCTGTGAATCATCAGACTTACACATTTCACAGCATTTGCCATAGCACCCTCCCCAATGTCCATCCCCTACCCACCTCCCAGCCACCCTTAGTTTGTTTTGTGAGTTTAGGAGTCTCTTATGGTTTGTCTCCTTCCCCATCCCATCTTGTTTCATTTCTCAACCCCATCCCCCACATAACCCCCTGCCCTGCCTCTCAAATTCTTCATATCAGAGCGATCATGTGATAATTGTCTTTCTCTTACTGACTTATTTCGCTTAGCACAATACCCTCTAGTTCCATCCATGTCGATGCAAATGACAAGATTTCGTTTCTCTTGATGGCTGCATAGTATTCCATTGAATATATACACCACTTCTTCTTTATCCATTCATCTGTTGATGGACATCTGCGTCCAGCCATCACACTACTGGGTATCTACCCTTAAGATACAAATGTAGTGGTCCGAAGGGTCACATGCACCCAAATGTTTATTTAGACTTTGTGGCTTTCTAAAACTGAGTTGACCTGAAATGTACCCTCAGAGGGTCTCCAAACATGTGGTACCCTGATGTCATTAGGGAGATCGGGTGGCCGTGGGACAGTGAGCGTCTGCCCACTATCACAGGAAGAAGTCACACTCCTTCACCCTCCTCAGCAGCGATTGCTTTTGAGCGACCACATCTTCCAGGATGTCTGTCCAGCTTCCTGTCAGATCCTTGCACAACAACCCAGTATGTGCCACCATTCTAGTTGGTTTGC
>JAPYYJ010004758.1:0-10096 GCA_028533885.1 Nasua narica
ATGACAGATGTTGGTGAGGATGCGGAGAAAGGGGAACCCTCCTACACTGTTGGTGGGAATGCAAGCTGGTACAGCCACTCTGGAAAACTGTATGGAGGATCCTCAAAATGTTGAAAATAGAGCTACCCTATGACCCAGCAATCCCACTACTGGGTATTTACCCTCAAGATACAAATGTAGTGATCCAAAGGGGCACATGCACCCGAATGTTTATAGCAGCAATGTCCACAATAGCCAAACTATGGAAAGAACCTTATGTCCATCAACAGATGAATGGATAAAGAAGTGGTATATATTTTCAATGGAATAGTATGCAGCCATCAAGAGAAACGAAATCTTGCCATTTGCAATGACGTGGATGGAACTAGAGGGTATTATGTTAAGCGAAATAAGTCAGTCAGAGAAAGACAATTATCACATGATCGCTCTGATATGAAGAATTTGAGGGGCAGGGCAAGGGGTTATGGGGGGGTGGGGAAGAGAAATGAAACACGATTGGATGGGGAAGGAGTCAAACCATAAGAGACTCCTAAACTCACAAAACAAACTAAGGGTTGCTGGGAGGTGGGTGGGGTAGGGATATGGACATTGGGGAGGGTATGTGCTATGGCAAATGCTTTGAAATGTGTAAGCCTGATGCTTCACAGACATGTACCCTGGGTACAGGTAGAATGGGAAAGAACACTCAAGCAATAAGAACATGTATGATGGAATTCTGACATTTGACAGACATATCCATGGCAAAAGTCCTTATAGCTGGAATGTGGGGAGTAGGCAGGATTGCCTAGTGAAACAAATTGGACCATTTGTTTTCTTAAATTCTACAAATATCTTTGTTTCATTTCCTTCCTTCCTTCCTTTCTTTTTTTCTTTCTTTGTTTCCTTCTTTCTTTCTTTTTCTTCTATTTTATTTTTATTATACTATGTTAGTAACCATAGAGTACATCATTAGTTTTTGATGTAGCATTCCAAGATTCATTGTTTCCGTATACCACCCAGTGCTTCATGCTATATGTGCCCTTTTTAATACCCATCGAAGGGCTCACCAATCTTCTTCTCAACCCTCAGTTCATTTCTTGGAGTCCATTGTATTTTATGGTTCACCTCACCCTCCGATTCCCTGCCCCCTTCATTTTCCCCTTACTTCTCCTAATGTCCTCCACGGTATTTCTTATGTTCGACAAATAAGTGAAACCATATGATAATCAACTTTCTCTTCTTTACTTATTTCACTTAGCAAAATCTCCAGTCCCAACCGTGTTGACACAAAAGCTGAGTATTCACCCTTTCTAATGGATGAGTTCCATTGTATATGGACCACATCTTCTTGATCTATTCACCTGTTGGAGGGCAGAAGACATGAACAGACACTTCTCCAAAGAAGACATACAAATGGCTAACAGACACATGAAAAAGTGTTCATCATCAATAGCCATCAGGGAAATTCAAATCAAAACCACATTAAGATACCACCTTATACCAGTTACAACAGCAAAAAAAAAACTGACAAGGCAAGGAAACACAAATGTTGACAAGGATGTGGAGAAAGGGGAACCCTCTTCCACTGTTGGTGGGAATGCAAGTTGGTGCAGCCACTTTGGAAAACAGTATGGAGGTTCCTCATAAAATTAAAAATAGACCTACCCTATAATGCAGCAGTTGCACTACTGGGTATTTACCCCAAAGATACTGACGTAGTGAGAAGAAGGGCCATATGTACCCAAATGCTGTTCATAGCAGTGATGTCCACAATAGCCAAACTGTGGAAAGAGCAGAGGTGCCCTTCAACATACTAATGTATAAAATATCTTTAAAAACAACCCAGAGCACCTCTATGTGTGACCTGAAAGTGTGAGAAAGTTAACAGCCCCATGGTACAATCTTTGACCAAAGGGAGACTAAAGAGAGTAGGTAAATGCTTCCTTTGTCCTTTGCCCGGAATAATAAGAGGTATATTCTAAATGTCTCCTCAGAAGAAGGTCTTAGCAGAATTGAGCCTCACTTGCCCACATTGGCAACCCACACTCCCACACTGGCTAACCCTTACTTCCTTTTTTTTCCCCTAGTGCCACATTCTTATTCCTTAAGATCATATTCCATCATGCATTTGTGCATGCAAGCTACTGTTTCATATTGTGCTTTCCAACAGTAATGGTGTTGGGTGGGGGCTCAGGGTATGTAGGAGGCTACTGCAGTAGTTCAGAGAAGAATAATTAGACTTGATCAGTCAGGAAGGAGGAGGAGTGTTGGTGATGGATATTAACAGCTGTTTGTGGTTAATGCTGAAGCAGACCAATATCTGCTATGCCAGATTCTGGAGAAGGAGTAACGATGAGGCTGCTTTCATTTGCCTGGGGATGGAGCATGCGTTCTCCCAGGCCTCACAGCCCTATTTAAATGTCCTCTCCTGTGCCCAGATAGAGAGAAATAGACCTTGCTCTTGAGTCCATAGCCTCCTGGGACGCTCTAAGGTAAACAACTTAACAGGTCAAGCTTTGTGCCAGGAGAGTGCAGAGGGTTGAAGAAACATCTTCACATGTGACCTCTATTCAGATATACCAGGAGTTGTCTCCTGAGGCACTATCATCTATTATCATAATCCTTTACAATATGAAAACCAACTACTTTTCTGGGATTAACTCAATAATTCATAGAGTAGTTCTGTTCCCCTGTTTCCCTTACAACCATCTCAAGATTTTACTCATGCTGTTCCATCTATCTGGGATGTCCTTCTTCCCTGTTATACCTATTGAAATCCTATTTATCTATTAAGGTTGGGCTCATTGCTGTCTTCTCCATCAGAGAATGTGAATTGTTCCCCCATCTGTAGTCCCTGAGTTATAGAGCTCACATGCTATGCCTGGTGTTAGAGCTGGCTCTTTACACCTCTGTCTTCCCCAGTAGACTTTGGATGTAAGAGCTGAAGCAACCTAATATACCCAGTCTCCTTGTATCACCTAGAGATGTTTGGCACATAGTGGGTGTTCATGAAATTGTATTGAATTGAATGTAAAGCACAGTTTTGCTTAGTTTGTCTAATTGTCCTTTTTGATATTAGAAAGCAGAGGTTTGGCAAAACAACAACTAATTAACCTCCAGTGGAGGACACTGTATTGGTAAGTGAGTCTGTCATTCAAGGGGAAAGCATGAAACTGTGTTGCGTTGACTTCCAGGGTCTCATAGGATTCCTTAGCACTGATATGGTAAAAATCTTTCTCTTAAAGAACTTGTTTTAAGGATTTTTCCTTATTTATTTTTGACATCACTTCAGTGGGGCCAAAGCCCAGTCATAGAACTTCTTCTCCTGTCTCCTGCCAGAATATAGAACGATGTTCATACGTATTAGGTTTTTCTTTCCTTTTTTTTTTTTTTTTACTATTTTTAATTATTTTTTTCTCCCAAATAAGTTTATTTTATTTTTTTCAGTGTTACAGGATTGGTTGTTCATGCACCACACCCCGTGCTCCATGCAATACGTGCCCTTCTCAACACGCCCCACCAGGCTTAACCAACCTCCCAATCCCCTCCCCTCCAAACCACTCAGTTTGTTGCTCAGAGTCCACAGTCTGTCCTGGTTCATCGAACCTTTCGATTTCCCCCCCATTCACCCTTCCCGCCCTTCTCACAATGCCCTCCATGATTTTCTTTATACTCCACACACAGTGAGACCGTAAGATAATTGACTCCTCCGCTTGACTTATTTCACTCCGCATAATCTCTTCTAGTCCTCTCCAAGTTGATACAAAGTTGGATATTCATCCTTTCTGATGGAGGCATAATATTCCATTGTATAGATGTACCACATCTTCCTTATCCACTCATCTGTTGAAGGGCATTTTGGTTCTTTCCACTGTTTGGTCATTGTGGCCATTGCTGCTATGAACAATGGGGTACATGTGGTCCTTCTTTGAATGGCATCTGCTTCTTGAGGTAAATACCGAGTAGTGCAATTGCAGGGTTATAGGGTAGCTCTATTTCTAATTTCTTGAGGAATCTCCATACTGTTTTCCAAAGTGGTTGCACTAACTCGTATTCCCACCAACAGTAGAGGAGGGTCCCCCTTTCTTCAGATCCTCTCCACCATTTGTTGTTTACTGTCTTGTTGATTTTGGCATTTGTAACTGGTATAAGGTGGTATCTCAGTGTGGTTTTGATTTGAATCTCTCTAATGGTTAATGATGATGAACATTTTTTCATGTGTCTGTAAGCCATTTGTATGTCATCTTTGGAGAAGTGTCTGTTCATGT
Source organism: Nasua narica (assembly GCA_028533885.1). Classification (NCBI taxonomy): domain Eukaryota; kingdom Metazoa; phylum Chordata; class Mammalia; order Carnivora; family Procyonidae; genus Nasua; species Nasua narica. Next base: position 4,248 of record JAPYYJ010004758.1, read on the forward strand.
CTTCTGCCCATTTTTGATGTGATTATCTGTCTTGTGAGTGTTGAGTTTGAGGAGTTCTTTATGGATCATAGATATCAGACCTTTGTCTGTAGTGTTATTGTGAATATCTTCTCCCATTCTGCGGGCTGCCTGTTTGTTTTGTGGACTGTTTCCTTTGCTGTGCAGAAGCTTTTTATCTTGATGAAGTCCCAAGAGTTCATTTTCACTTTTGTTTCCTTTGTCTTTGGAGACATGTCCTAAAAGAAGTACCTCTGGCTAATGTCATAGAAGTTACTGCGTATGTTCTCCTCTAGGGTTTTGATAGATCCCTGCCTGATGTTGAGGTCTTTTATCCATTTCGAGTTTATCTTTGTGTATGGTGTAAGAGAATGGTCAAGTTTCATTCTTCTACATATAGCTGTCCAGTTTTCCCAGCAGCATTTATTGAAGGGATTATCTTTTTTCCACTGGATATTTTTGCCTGTTTTGTCAAAGATGATTTGACCATAGAGTTGTGAGTCCATCTCTAGGCTCTCTATTCTCTTCCACCGGTCTATGTGTCTGTTTTTGTGCCAATACCATGCTGTCTTGGTGATCGCAGCTTTGTAGTAAAGTTCGAAATCAGGCAATGTGATGCCCCCAGCTTTTTTTTTTCTTTTTCAACATTTCCTTAGCAATTTGGGTCTTTTCTGGTTCCATACAAATTATAGGATTGTTTGTACCAGCTCTTTGAAAAAAACTGGTGGAATTTTGATCGGGATGGCATTGAAAGTAGAGATTGCTCTGGTTAGTATATCACATTCTTCCAAGGATGAAACAGGAAGAAATTGACAACATGAATACATCAATATCTAGTAATGAGATTGAAGCAGTGTTCAAAAACCTACCAAAAAACAAGGGTCCAGGGCCTGATGGATTCCCTGGGGAATTGTACTAAACATTCAAAGAAGAAATAATACCTATTCTCGAGACTGTTTCAAAAAATAAAAACAGAAGAAAAACTTCCAGACACTTTCTATGAAGCCTGAATTACCCTGATCCCCAAACCAGGCAAAGACTCAATCAAAAAGGAAAATTTCAGACCAATATCCCTGATGAATATGGATGCCAAGATTCTCAACAAGATCCTAGCTAATAGGATCCAACAGTACATTCAAAAGATTATTCATCATGACCAGGTGGGATTTATCCCTGGGATGCAAGGGTGGTTCAACATTCGCAAATCAATCCATGTGATAGAACAAATCAACAAGAGAAGAGAGAAGAACCACAGGGTCCTCTCGATTGATGCAGAACAAGCATTTGACAAAATTCAACATCCATTCCTGATTAAAGCTCTCCAAAGTATAGGGAAAGAAGGAACATTCCTCAACATCATAAAGTCTATCTATGAGAAGCCCACAGCAAATATCATTCTCAATGGGGAAAAGCTGACAGGCTTCCCTTTGAGATCAGGAACACGACAAGGATGCACACTCTCGCCATCTTGTTCAACATAGTGTTAGAAGTCCTAGCGACAGCAATCAGACAACAAAAAGAAATAAAAGGTATTCAAATTGGAAATGAAGAAGTCAAACTCTCTCTCTTTGCAGATGACATGCTACTTTATATGGAAAACCTAAAAGACTCCACCCCCAACCTACTAGAACTCATAGAGCAATTTAGTAATGTGTCAGGATACAAAATCAATGCACAAAAATCAATTGCTTTCCTATATAGTAACAATGAAAATATGCAAATGGAAATTAGAGAATCGATTCCATTTACTGTAGCATCAAGAACCATTAGATACCTGGGAATAAACCTAACCAAATAGGTAAAGGATCTGTACTTGACGAACTACAGAACGCTCATGAAAGAAATTGAAGAAGACACGAAAAGGTGGAAAAAGCATTCCATGCTCATATGTCATTAGGTTTAAAAACTGCCTGATCTTGTATTTTAAGCGGCACATACATGCAGATAAGATTTCCCCAGTGAATGTGATGAATACGATTACAAGGTGGAAATCTTTTTTAAGAAGCATTTAGTTCATAACAGTTACCTGAGTATAGAGTGCTGTGAAGACACTGTTCTTTCTACCTAGAATGATCCCCATTCTTCACCACTTTCTGAAACCCTCATTCACGCTTATTCTTGATGCCCAAGTATCCCCTTACTTTGCAAGGTGTTTCATTACTTAACCTCAGTTGATCACTCTCATCTCTGCCTTCCATTTTACCTAATAGGTGTCTTAGCCTTCATAACCGAGCCTTGCAAATATGCTTGCATGCCACCGTTCACTAATATAGAGTCTGTAAAATACAATTTACATTTGACTTTCATAATTTTTGCCCTATCTATGTTTAATGTGTACTGTTACTTCATTAATATTTCCTTTAAATTAACCACCTTTAAAGTTTGCAAGGAAACTTAGAATTACGTGACACAAGTAACACTTGCCACAGAAATGATCAGACAACAGTTTTTAGTTTAAGCAGAACCCTGGTTTTTATTAAAGGCCTACATCCTGAGACTTGTTCTCTATTTGAGAACAGCTAGTCATGGAAAGATGTGAGATATTATTCTTAAATGTAATCCAAAGACCTGAAAGAGGACGGGATGTGGAAGAATTTGTCACTGTATTGTGTTACTTTATGCTATGTTTGTGAGCCACCTGAAATCCCTCTTCTGTGCACCCAGGGTGGGGTTTCTAGTGTCTCATCCTTTTGAAACACTGTCCTCTGGACTGGCGGGTTACCTGGGGGGGCAGTGACCAGGTTTTATCCGGCTCTATATTTTTTGTATCTGGCAGATGATAGTGTTAGTATGTTTGGGCAGAATAAGTATCAATACCATCATACTCTATTTAACGAACAAATGAATTCAGACTGAAGTGTACTTTATTTAGAGGTCATGGATGTAGCCATCAATAGAAATGCATGGAGAGAGATTAAAATTGTTTGTCTCTTACTTTTCCTACACCATAAAACTAAGGCCATTGTATATATGAACCACATCTTCTTTATCCATTCATCTGTTGAAGGATCCTTCCACAGCTTGGCTATTGTGGATATTGCTGCTATGTACATTGGAAGGCAGACGCCCCTTCTTTTTACCACATCTGTATCTTTGGGGTACATACTTAGTAGTGCAATTTTTGGGTTCTAAGATAGCTCTATTTTTAACATCCTGAGTAACCTCCATATTGTTTTCCGGAGTGGCTGTACTAGCATGCATTCAGTGCAACATTGTGAGAGGGTTCCTCTTTCTCCACATCCTCGGCAACTTTTGTTGTTTCCTGTCTTGTTAATTTTTGCCATTCTAACTGGTGTAGGGTGGTATCTCAATATGGTTTTGATTTGTATTTCCCTGATGGCTAATGATGTTGAACAGTTTTCATGTGTCTGTGGGTGTTATGCGCAACTAATGAATCATTGAACACTACACCAAAAACTATGGTGCTAACTGAACATACGTATTGCATGAGCACTGGGTGTGGTGCATGAAAAATCAATCTTGTAACACTGAAAAAATAAAACAAACGTACTTGGGAAAAAATAATAAATAAAAAGAATGTAGTAAGAAAATATCACGAATCACTTTTGGAAGTTCAAAATACAATAACTTTTAATATACTAACAACTGCCTGCTGTTTAAAACCATTTAAGATGAAATATATCAGACTAAAATCTTCAGGATATTAAAAAATAACCTAAGACCGTACCTAATAATAGCTACCACATATTAAGCATTTACTATGTATCTATATATCGTTACATAACTCTTTAAACCACCCTGAGATTAATTTGGTATTCTTATCACAAACTGGAAGAGGAGAACCCTGGGGCTCAGAAAAGTTACCAAGTTATCCAAGGACACACAGCAATAGGTAACAAGACTGAAAGTTAAACCTGCTTTGTTTTGCTCCAAAGCCCTCACCACTCCATCATAATTCCTCCTAACAATTCTTGGTGAGAAGATCAAGTTTGAAAACCTAGAGAGATGGTCCGAGGCTTAGGAGGTAGACATCTGGGGCGCATGGTTGTCTCATTGGGTTGAGCCTCTGCCTTTGGCTCAGGTTATGATCTCAGTTCCTGGGGTCGAGTTCCGCATCAGGCTCTCTGCTCAGCGGGGAGCCTGCTTCCCCTCTCCCTCTGTCTGCCTCTCTGCCTATTTGTGATCTCTCTCTCTCTGTCAAATTAATTAAAAAAATCTTTAAAAAAAAAAAGGATGTACACACCTTTGAAGGGTCACTATTCTGCCTACCCCAAATCCTAAATAAAATAGTGAGCACATTACCTCTAATATTGTTTTATGCTCTAAAGACATTGGGTTACATCGCTTTTTTTTTTTTACTGCGTGTTTTTTACTAATGTTTACTGCAAAACATTTCTCTATACTCTGAACAATGTTCCCTCCCTCTGATCCAACTCATTGTTCCCTCCAATTAGGATACCCCTGTCTCTCCCCTGCCCATATAACTCTGTAAAAGCTGCATGTAAAGCTGTTACCTTATTTTCTTTAAAAAGCTATTCCTGGGTACTCTTGTCAAAATATTATTATTTTTTTATTATGCAATGTTAGTCTCCATACAGGCATCGTTTGTTTTTCTATATTTTGAATCTATTCTCCCAAAGCTTGCCACTTCTTCCTTCACATGGGCATATCACTGGTTGTCTGTCTAGGTGTTTGCCCATGGTGGGCATTGTGTATGTGTGTTTAATGAAATGAACCCAATGAAATAGAGTGATTGATAGACCAGAGATTGGTTTAGCTCAGTCATGTGACCCAGCATTGGCCATTGGGAACTATAGGGACAAATGCTAAGGAAGTGTGACATAAAATGTGTTTTAGCTTTGTAGATTTGCAGTTTGCAGATGAATGGATAAGGAAGATGTGGTACATCTATACAATATCCAACCTTTGCATTTAGAAAATTTTATAGCAATTTGAGTAGTTTTATACTTATTGAATCTAACAAAAATGAAATTGAGATTTATAATTTAATATCCTTTTTATATTTTACTTCTTAAGAAATTGACTATATTTAGAAAAAAATGATTTTTTCCAGTTTGTATTTTTTGTATATTTTTCCCAAATATGTTTATTTTACTTTTTCAGTGTTACAAGATTGATTGTTCATGCAACACACCCAGTGCTCCATGCAATACATGCCCTTCTCAATACCCACCACCAGGCTCGCCCAACCCTCCACCCCTGCCCCTCCAAAATCCTCAGTTTCTTGCTCAGAGTCCACACTCTCTCCAGATTCATCACCCCCTCCAATTTCCCCCCATTTACCCTTCCCTTCCTTCTCACAATGCCCTCCATGATTTTCTTTATGCTCCACGAGTGAGACCATAAGATAGTTGACTCTCTCCACTTGACTTATTTCACTCCGCATAATCTCTTCTAGTCCCGTCCATGTTGATACAAAAGTTGGATATTCATCCTTTCTGATGGAGGCATAATATCCCATTGTATAGATGTACCACATTTTCCTTAGCCACTCTTCTGTTGAAGGGCATTTTGGTTCTTTCCACAGTTTGGCTATTGTGGCCATTGTTGCTATGAACATTGGGGTACACGTGGCCCTTCTTTGTACTGCATCTACTTCTTTGGAATAAATAACGAGGAGTGCAATTGCAGGGTCATAGTGTAGCTCTACTTTTAATTTCTTGAGGAATCTCCACACTGTTTTCCAAAGTGGCTGCACCAACTTGCATTCCCACCAACAATGTAGGAGGTTTCCCCTTTCTCCACATCCTCTCCAGCATTTGTTGTTTAATGTCTTACTGATTTTGGCATTTGTAACTGGTGTAAGGTGGTATCTCAGTGTGGTTTTGATTTGAATCTCCCTGATGGCTAAAGATGATGAACATTTTTTC
>JAPYYJ010004759.1:0-10095 GCA_028533885.1 Nasua narica
TCCTTTTTAGAAGTAATGGACGGGACACTGGATGGTAGGGATTTACAGCTGGTTCCACGGCCTGTCATCTACCCTCCAGGGAAGCCTAGGGACTTGGCGCTTGGTTAACTCTCCCAACATTAACTCAGAGAATTGTTAAGCATACTTACAGGAGATGCAAAATAAGTGGCAGTCTAAAAGAAGACTATTTCCTGTTCCTTGCTGCTACCCCAGAGGACTGAAGCTAGTCACAGATACCTGAGGGGCTGTAACTAAAGAGGTAGGTAGAAAAGGTGAAGAGACCGCAGCACTGATGGTTCCCTTAGGCTACAGTTGCCCACATATGCTGGAGCCTCATGTCTCATGGCCATGCCCATCTTAAGTGCAGAATGACTGGAACATCAGAAGCTGTGGCTGGGAGTCCTAACATCTCCTCCGTGTGGATATGAGCACGCAGAGCAGTTTCATGTCCTGAAGCCTTCCTTTTTTTTTTTAAGATTTTATTTATTTATTTGACAGAGAGAGAGATCACAAGCAGGCAGAGAGAGAGGAGGAAGCAGGCTCCCCGCTGAGCAGAGAGCCCGATGCAGGGTTCGATCCCAGGACCCTAAGATCATGACCTGAGCCGAAGGCAGAGGCTTAACCCACTGAACCACCCAGGCGCCCCTGAAGCCTTCCTTATAGCTAAGCAAACTTGGTCCTGGGTGAAGCCTGTTGTGCCTCACGAGTTGGAGTGCGAACTTGCATCCAACCTCACTGCCGCTGGAAGAGCAGAGGAGACATTGCCGAGGCACTGCCAGGAGACTAGAGGGTGAGAGATCTAGGGTGCTTCTCCCCTGAATCTCTTATCCTGAGACAGCTGCAGTGGGTCTATATCCTGCCAGGCAGCCCTACTTTCCATGGTTCCATTGCGTCCATCAGCCCCTCTAGGGCTGGGATGCTGTCTCTGCAGTTGCTAGACTGAGTTGCCCCATCTTCTCCTATTGCCTCTTTCAGTGCCCACCATCCTCAGAAACCTAACCCCCATATTAAAGTACTTTATTGAACTACCTGGTGTGTTTTCTGCTTTCCTAACTGGACCCTGAACAGAATAGTTCAAAGCAGGAGCAATCTTACAAAATAGAGCCTTAAGTTAGAATTTGGGGATTGAGTGCTTATTTATTGGAACACAGTAACCTAATTGGTAGCAAAAAGTGACATTTTGAAACCTGTGGCAGGGGTGCCTGTGTGGCTCAGTTAGTTAAGAACCTGCTCTCTACTCAGGTCACGACTCCCGTGTCCGGGGATCCAGCCTCTGCTCAGTGGGGAGTCTTCTTTCTCCTCTCTCTCTCTGCCCCTCCCTGCTCCCCACTCATGCTCTCTCAAAATATAAATAAAATCTTCTTTTAAAAATCATAACCTGGGACGCCTGGGTGGCCTACTTGTGATCTCTCTCACTCTCTCTGTCAAATAAATAAATAAAATCTTTTTTTTTAAGATTTTATTTATTCATTTAACAGAGAGAGAACACAAGCAGGCAGAGAGGCAGGCAGAGGCAGAGAGAGGAGCAGGCTCCTTGCCAAGCAAGGAGCCCAATGCTGGACTTGATCCCAGGATGCTGGGATCATGACCTGAGCCAAAGGCAGCTGCCCAACCAACTGAGCCACCCAGGCGTCCCAATAAATAAAATCTTTAAAAAAAAAATCATAACCTGTGGCATATGGTGGCATCACACTAGTTTATCTTTCATCTAGTGTTTCGTAGAGTGATGAGCCTACTGTGAAGGCAAGATTTTTGGAGATCAGTTAACTTCTGCAGTCGGCTGTAATTGCGATCATCATGATTAAGGGGACTATGTGGTGAGATGCTGCTTCTGACACCATGGCTCAGCTTACAGGAATAAAATTACAAATTCAATACCTTAGCATCTCTGTTCAATTTACAGTCAGAAAACCAGACAGCTTCTATATGAGCCAGACAAGATGCAGTTAGTTCTTATATCCCCAGGCTGTGGGACTTGGAGAATTAGAACAAAACCTAATTGTACAGCTTGCAGAATCAAAGTTTAGTATATAGCCTAACAAATCTCCATGGTAAAGATGTGGCCATTGGCAAGGAAGGAGTGGGATTCTGAGACTCAAGGTGAGAATTTTGAATACACTTCAAAGAATCTGAGAATCTTGAATCACCCAATCACTCTGAAACTCCCTTTTTCACAGAATTAACTTTTCCTATCATGACTGAAAGGACTAGCCTTCCTTTGCTTGGAGGCCCTGTATACTCTCATTCGATGCAATTGTCTTGCAAGGACACGCCTGTTCTGCTTAAAGCCTGTGCCTGTGATTACTCATTGCCTGGAGAGCCATCACTATTGTCAGATCTCAGTATGACTAAGAAGACAGGGGCAGGGGTGCCTGGGTGGCTCAGTTGGTTGAGCAACTGCCTTCGACTCAGGTCATGATCCCGGAGACCCGAGATTGAGTCCCACATCGGGCTCCCAGCTTCACGGGGAGTCTGCTTCTCACTCTGACCTTCTCCCTTCTCATGCTCTCTCTCACTCTCTCTCTTTCTCTAATAAATAAATAAATAAATAAATAAATAAATAAATAAATAAATAAATAAAATCTTTAAAAAAAAAAAAAAGAAGAAGACAGGGGCAAAGTTTGAACCAGGAGAAGACAGTTTAAACACAAAACTAATTGCAAGATCTTCCTAATTAACATTTGCAGAAACCTAAAAAACATGAGTAGAATTGGATTGTTGATATGTTAGACCAAAGAAAATAGAATATAACGTTGGATGATGCCAAACTTATGAATACAGGTGTGTTACCAGAGACCATGAAATTTGCAAACATGAGCAACAGCAATGGCTCCACCATTTTTCTTGGTTGTTAGTATGGAAGCTGGACTCAGTAATGACCTATGTGAGTAAGAATCTGATGCCCAAAATGCACCATCAAAGGCTTAAGGAGATGGCAATATTGAAGAGGATTTTATCATGGGCAGCCCATTCACATTGACTCTTTCTTCCTCGGAGGAGAATCTAGAGAATACCGTCTTCATGATGGCATTAGGAAATGAATTAGTGAGAGAAAATGGTTGGAAATAATAGAGATTTGGTTATTCAAGTGATCTCAGTTGGTATAATGTCACTCTAAATTAGCCAGATGAGATGACAGTACTTAATCATGGTTGGAGTTGGACAAGGTTGGAGCAATTACTGTAATAGGCAACAGAACCAGAATAACAACAGGAATATTTTAATCCACAGAGATCCATGACATCAGCTAATGAAATCAGGAGGTATCTAGGAATGAAATAGGTGATCAGCTTCCTAAAGTATTGCTTAAACTATATAACTGAAAAATTCTAAATATCACATATCAGTTATCTACTGCTGCAAAACTCACCACTCTGAAACCTAGTAGCTTAATGCAATCATTTTCTCACAAATCTATGGGTCAGCCATTTGGGCTAGGTTTAGCTAGATACTCTATTAATTTTGACCAGGGTTATTCACATTATTTTATTCATCTGGTGGTCCAACCAATGCTAAATGAGCTAAAAGCTCCTCGCACAACATCAGGCAGTTGGCAGGCTGACAACTAGAATGTTTGAATTCTCCCACGTGTGGCATTTCCAGCAGGCTAGCTCTTGGTCCTACATATGGTAGGTCCAGGATTCAAACCACAGAATTCAATGCAAAAGCAATTTCCAAACTTCCTCTTACATCATATTTGCTAACTTCCTATTGACCCAACTAAATAACATGACCAAGGCCAAATTCAAGTCTAAAATTAAGTATATCTCTATATGGAGATAGAAAATTTCTTTTAGGGGTGCTGGGTGGCTCAGAGGGTTAAAGCCTCTGCCTTCGGCTCAGGTCATGATCTCAGGGTCCTGGGATGGAGCCCTGCATCGGGCTCTCTGCTCAGCAGGGAGCCTGCTTTCCCCCTCTCTCTCTGCCTGCCTCTCTGCCTACTTGTGATCTCTCTCTCTCTGTCAAAATAAATGAATAAATAAATAATTTTTTTAAAAAAGAAAAAAATTTTTATACTCAGTTAGCCAACATATAGTACATCATAATTTTTTGATGTAGTGTTCAACAACTCATTTGTTACATATTACACCCAGTGCTCATCACAACACATGCCCTCCTTAATACCCATCACCCAGGTACCCTAGCCCCTCACCTCCCTCCTTTCTGTAACCCTCAGTTTGTTTCTTGGAGTCCAGAGTTGATAGGACCATAGGGGAAGGGAGGGAAAACTGAATGGGAAGAAATCAGAGAGGGAAACAAATCATGGAGATAGAAGTTTTAAAAACATTAGCATGTAGGTATCATCTAAAGCCTTGAGATTTAATGAGACTACTAAAGGAGAGAGAAGAGTTTTAGAAATTGAACCTTAGAATATCACAATTTTAGAAAATTTAGGGGGCTCCTGGGTGGCTCAGTTGGGTAAGCCACTGCCTTCGGCTCAGGTCATGATCTCAGGGTCCTGGGATCGAACCCCAAATCGGGCTCTCTGCTCAGCAGGGAGCCTGCTTCCTCCTCTCTCTCTGCCTGCCTCTCTGCCTACTTGTGATCTCTCTCTCTGTATCAAATAAATAAAATCTTTAAAAAAAAAAAGAAAAAAGAAAATTTAGGTGCATTATGAGGAACCAGAAAAGGAACACCAAAAAGGATCTGTCAGGACAGTAAAAGAAAAAGAAAACTCTAAAAGGATGAACTTCTAGCCAAGTAAAGTAAGTAAGGAAAAAAGAGTAATCAATGTCAGGTGAGATAAATGAGAATTTTAAATCAATATTGAAAGCAGCAGTGTGGAAGAAGTGACTTGTGATCCTGATAAGATCAGTTTTAGTGGAGAGGTCCAGTTTCTTTCTTGCTTGCTTCTTTCTTTCTTTTTTTTCTTTCTTTCTTTCTTTCTTTCTTTCTTTCTTTCTTTCTTTCTTTCTTTCTTTCTTTTTGAGGGGTCCAATTTCAATAAAGAAGCTTACAACTTCTACTTCCATTTTTCTATATTATAAGGCTTTGCCCCATCAAATCTGATCCATCAGGAGACAAATAAAACATAACTACGATGCTGTACATTAGATCCCCAGAATTTGTTCACCCTATAGCTCAGAGTTTGTATCCTTTGACCAATCTCCCAGATTTCTCCAGCCCATAGCCCCTGGCAACCACCATTCTATCACCTGCTTCTATGACTTTGACTTTTTTAAGATGCCATGTATAAGTGATATCATATAATACTTGTCTATCTTTGTCTGACTTATTTCATTTAGCATAATACCCTTGAGGTCCATCCATGTTGCTGCAAATGATAGGATTTCCTTCTTTCTCATGGCTGAATAATATTGCATCATATATATATATACATACCACATTTTCCTTATCTGTTCATCACCTGACAAACACTTAGGTTGATTCCATGTCTTGGATATTGTGAATAATGCTACAGAGAACATGAGAGTGCAGCTAGCTCTTTGGATATGTATTACTGGATAATATGGTAGTTCCATGTTTAATTTTTGAGGAACCTCCATACTGTTTTCCGTAATGACTATATCAATTTACATTCCCGCCAACATTGCACAAAGGTTCCCTTTTCTCCACACCCCTCACAACACTTGTCACCACTTTAATACCAGCCATTCCAACAGGGGGGTGATGATCTTCTCCTGTAAAGATCTTCTCCTGTGAGGCCACTGGGCTGATAGGATTATCCCTGGGATAATAGTCACCAAGGTTGGATGAAACTGGGTCACCTGGCTGCTGCTGGGTCCTCAGTTGGGTCTGCAAACCAAAAGCCTATTACCAGATGCATGACAGTCCTAGTTCCTGCTGGGTCACTGGACAGGTAAGTGCATGGGCAGGACTGTCCCTGAACCGCAGCTGAGAGGGGATGGACCCAGGTCACAGGGTCCTTTCAGGATCCATAGTTGGACCATGGTCAATCAGCCTGCATCCTAGGCACTAAAGGGTGTGTCTTCTGCTAGGTCCCTGGGTGGGCAAGACTGCTCCCAGACCATGGCTGATGTTGGAGCCAGGTCGCAGTGCTTCAGGCTCCACAGCCCTAACCAAGGTCAGCAGTCCCATCACCCAAGGCTCAGGCGGGCATGATTCCTTCCAGGTCCCTTGGCTGATGGTGAGATTCATAGAACCAATGCCAAACAGGGCTATAGCCAAGTCCACAAGGCGATGAGGCTGTTTTCTGGTGAGTATCCAGGACCATGGCGAGAGAGCCTGGCTCTTCAGGGTGCAACAGGGAAAAAGACAGCCTAGGAAGAAAACTTAGAGTAGCCAAATTCTGTGCTTTAGCCTTTGTGAATACAAGTCTTTCTTCTTTGGTATGTCTTTTCTATAAAGCTCTCCTCAGTGGCTCCACTAAGGTTTCTCAACCTCATACTTGGAACACAAAGCTCTCACATAGAAACTTGTGTCCATGGATGGCTGCTAAAATGATTGTTTCTATGGGAGGATATGCTATTTTACCATATTTCTGACCCATAACAAACATTTTAAGGCCAAACTGATATTATTCTCTAATGATTCTTGGAAGACCTATGAGAGACGACAACACTTCTCACATGGAGCGCGTAGCATCTTTCCTGGAACAGCAAAAATCCACATTTGATGCATATCTCTGTCGTGGTCCTCCTGGGCAATGAAGTTAACTCTCAGGGCATCTATCTTAGAAGAAAATCATACATCAGAATCCACTATCCTCAGTCAGGTGCCAGCCAGGTGCCACTATCCTCCTGCAACTTGCCTGGTCAATTTCAGTCTTACAACTTCTATTTCCATTTTTATATGTATTAAGCCCTTACCCATCAAATCTAATGTTTCAAGAGACATAAGTAAAACACAACCCAAAGTGGAATGGAAAAGAGGAAAACTTAATTTATTCTCACTAGGTTGAAGGCAAGTTAAGAATGTGAGTCCTGAAGTTTGGGATAGGAAACAACATTATTTCCTCTTCCTCCTTGACCACACCTTTCACATCTTCTTCCTGGTTTACCACAATTCTTGGAAAAATACACTTGACCACACCACACCCCCTGACATTGCTCAATATTTGCTTAAGTAAAAGAGGCTGAGGCAAGCTAAAGGAGGAGAGCTCATTACCCTCTGCCATCACCCAATAAATAGCCAGACAAGCCCTCACCATTCCAGAACACTTGGAGAGATGAGACAATCCCACCAGCTGCCCCTACTGGGGCTCCTATTGTTTTCTCTTATTCCAAGGCAACAATGCGAGATCTGTGGTGAGTATGTATTGAACTGAAATTACTCCTTGTGTGATAGTCTTCTAAAGTGTACTGGAAGGTCCGGGACTTATGAGTGACCTGAGAAAAGACCTATTCAAGTTCTTTTTTTTTTTAAGATTTTATTAATTTATTTGACAGAGAGATAGAGAGTATAAGTAGACAGAGAGGCAGGCAGAGGGAGAGGGAGAAGCAGGCTCTCCACCAAGCAGGGAGCCCGATGCGGTGCTCGATCCCAGGACTCTGGGATAATGACCTGAGCCAAAGGCAGCCACTTAACCAACTGAGCCATCCAGGTGCCCCCTATTCTAGTTCTATATGTGATTGGACTGAGTAATGTAAAACGTGGCAGGACATGATGAGGAAAGTTCCATAATGTATGTTGTTTTAAGAGGGGTTGTAGATTCAATGCTAACTTACCTAATCATTCTTCCTATATTCAAATTTTCTCCACCATAGCAACCCTACCAAACAACTGTCTCTTCTTCTTCACATTCAAGAATAGAGTATTCAGGATCTCAAAAATTTTTCAAGATCATATAAAGTTTTTGAATTTGAGATGCAATCTTTTTTTTTTAAGTTCAACCCATGGGTTTTGGGTTAACCCCTTATAACTGCACAGAAAAAAATAATGTTAATAATCCTTTTCAAATAACAAAGACTTCTCTCTTGTCAGTATTGAGTTCATATGTTCTAAGGTACACATCTCCTTCCTTCCAACTCATCCCCACAGGACATGCGTACAAGCTCATCATCTCTCCTCTGGGTATAGGATCCCGTGATTGTGTAGTTCTATTAAAAACTACTAAGTAGGAGAAAGAAAAACTGGTTCAGGTATAGTCTGAACCCTTACTAGCTGAATGATCCAATGTTTCTGAATATTTTTAGCTTCATCCATAAATTGAGGATAATTGGGGTAAGGTATCGAAGGAAGTGATGTCACGAAGCCTGGTATAGCTCTCAGGGGCATGGTTTCTCTTTTGTAAGTCTTCACCCTGGAATTGCACTTAAACCCAGTCCAAAGGTGACTGTGCAGTGTCATTGGTGGCTACATGCTCCTGGTATTCTGGAGCCTACAAAAAGAGGTCAACACCACACCAGAAAGACTTGTGTTCACACAAGCTAAAGCACAAAAGCTGCCAACTCTAATTTTTCTTCCTGGCCTGTCATTTCCTTTGTTGTATCCTAAGAATAGGGGGTCTCTTTGGAGGTTTTGAAGTTCAATCCATTGTTCAAAATAATTAACTGTCTTTAGTGGTCAAGGAACCTGATGAGTGGTTGACCAGGAACTGAAAAGTCTGTTTCAGTGCCAGAAAATCTGCTGACTTGGATGTTTCCACAAAATCTCAGTCCTGACTCAACAATTGTCCAACTGTTTTTCTAACAAACCAGGACTTTTCTACGACCACTGGTCCAGATCTCCCTGTCTTTTAAAAAGAAGAAACAGAGAGGGGTGCCTGGCTGGCTCAGTCAGTACAGCATACGACTCTTGATCTTGGGGTGGTGATTCTGAGCCCCACATTGGGGGTAGAGAACTCACATTGCCTCAGTTCTCTAAATATAGTGATAGAAATTCCAGTTGACTAAAAGTGATAATATGTGTGGTATTTTACAGTTTATTAACTGATTTCTTCTCCAATAACCATAAAATAAAGGTTAACAACCACAATTTTAAAATGAGGGAACTGAAGGTCAAGAATGTTACGTAAGTCACCCACAGTCATAAGTTAGGGACCAGAGAATCCAGCCAAGGTCTGGTTGTACAAAGAACTCATGCTCTTCTCAGTATCCCACTAACCCAAGAAATAATCTAGAGATGGGTAGGATTTTTCTTGGTAGTGTCAACAAAGTACATTTTTTCAAAATTGTATCTATTTATTTTAGAAAGGGACAGAGAGAAAGAGACCATGATTTGGGTGACAGGCAGAAGGAGGAGAGGGAGAGAGAGAATCTCAAGCAGACTCTGCACTGAGCACAGAGCCCAATGTGGGGCTTGATAGCACCACCCTAAGATCATGACCTGAGCTGAAATCAAAAATTGGCCGCTTAACAAACTGAGCCACCCAAGCACCCCTGAACAAAGTTCTCTTAAAATATTTTAAGTGGTAATTCTTGGAACTCTTAAAACTCTTAAAACTAACTCTTGTTATTTTCCTCCAGTTCTCGAGGTCTCTGGACTGTCTTCTTAATTCCACAGTAGAATGTGACTCCTCCATCCTTTCCCTTGAGATTTGGGCATGTTGTGGGCTGAGACTAGAGGGTTTTCTGCTAGGTGCAGGCTGCTCAAGAATGATCTTAACGCCAGGTCAGTTGGGCAACCAGGCAATTCAGCTCTCTGGGGTCAATCACCACCATACCATAGAGCTGTTGCCTTCTTTCCCTCGGTATTAATAACCTGACTGAGTTCGAAGAAGATGGAGCAGGGACTCAGTCCAGCAAGTAGAGAGGACTACAGATTGGGAGTCAGAAGACCTGTATTCTAGTCTCCATTAAGCCTTCAACTATGGAGGTTTCTTAAAGGACACCCTGGCCTCAGGGTTTCTTTAGGGACACCCAGGCTTCCTCCTCAAAATCAGGGAATGATACTAGATCTCCCAGGCAGGACTGATATTCTGCCACTACACACTGGTAAGGCTGAAAAAGCTGTTAAAAAATGGAAACACTCCCGGGACGCCTGGGTGGCGCAGTTGGTTGGGCAACTGCCTTTGGCTCAGGTCATGATCCCGGCATCTTGGGATCGAGTCCCGCATCGGGCTCCTTGCTCCGCAGGGAGCCTGCTCCTCTCTCTGCTTCTGCCTGCCTCTCTGCCTGCTTGTGTTCTCTCTCTGTTAAATGAATAAATAAAATCTTTAAAAAAAAAAAAAAA
>JAPYYJ010004760.1:0-10095 GCA_028533885.1 Nasua narica
AGTTCCTGTTAGATCATAGATCTGAATATAAAAGACAAAATAATAAAGCTTCTAGAGGTTAACACAGAATACATTTAGAATCTCAATGTAAAGAAAGATTTCTCATGTACAACAGGGAAGGAACATAATGAAAAATACCAACAAATTGAATTCATTACAACAAAGAAAATCTATACATCTGGAGCATCTGGGGGGCTCAGACAGTTAAGTGTCTGCCTTTAGCTCAGGTCATGATCTGAGTGTCCTGGGATCGAGCCCCACATCAGCTCCCTGCTCAGACAGGAGTCTGCTTCTCTCTTCCCACTCCTGCTCTCTCTCTCTCTCTCAAACAAATAAATAAAATCTTAAAAAAAAAAAGAATCTAGGGGTGCCTGGGTGGCTCAGTGGGTTAAAGCCTCTGCCTTCGGCTCAGGTCATGATCTCAGAGTCCTGGGATCGAGCCCCGCATCGGGCTTTCTGCTCAGCAGGGAGCCTGCTTCCCCCTCTCTCTCTGCCTGCCTCTCTGCCTGCTTGTAATCTCTTTCTGTCAAATAAATAAATAAAATCTTAAAAAAAAAAGAATCCATACATCAAAAAATCCCATTATAAGAGTGAAAGAGACAAACCGCTGAGTAGAAAAAAGTTATCAGCAATATTCCTTTCCAAGAACTCATGTTCAAAATATATAGGGAAATATTACAAATCTATCAGAAAACCCAGGAAACCCAATTTTTAAAAAATGGACAAAAATTCGGGTATGGATATTTCGGGTGGGTATATATATATGTTTGTGTATATTCTCCAAATTGCCTATTGAGTGTATGAAAAGATATCTAACATAGCTCATCATAAGGAAAATGAGTTACCACTACATAATCACATTTTTTAAATGACAATACTAAGTGTTAGTAAAAATGTCAATCATCTGGAACACTAGCAGTAGGAGTGTACACTAGTAAAACCACTTACTTTGAGTATCTGCCAAAGCTCAACATATGAATCCCTATTATCTGACAATTTTACAACATCAAAGCGTAGATAATGCACAAAAGACACATATAAGAATGTTCACAACAGCCTATGCATAAGCTCTCAAAGCCAAAACCAACCCAAATGTGCACCAACGAGGGATAAATGGTGGAACAGTCTTTGAATAAAACGCTCCGCAGCAGGGGTCAGCAGACTACATCCACACCGGCCGTGGGCGGCATTGTCTCAGGCTACAGAGTCCGTTAACCTCAACAGACACCGTATGGCCTCCAGAGCTGGAAATACCGCCTATCACAAGCTTTACGGGAGAAGTTTGCCGACCTCTGCTACACGGCAAGGAGAAGCAAAGAGGGACTACTTCTACTGCTACACGCAAGACAAACCTGAGAGATGTCATACCGGGGTTGGGGGAGCCAGACATGATAGGACGCACGTCTTAGTTTATATGAAGGATTTAGTTTATATGAAGTTCAAAAAAAGTGAAGTTAATAGAAGTGACAGAAGCCACAATGTTGGTTTCATTCTAGGAACAGTCATAACTTGGTTAGACGGCAATGGTACAGCGACCACGGTCTTTAAACATGACCCTGCCCTTTATTTTTTGTTTATTTATTTTTAGATTGTATTTATTTATTTGACAGAGAGAGAGAGAGGAGAGCACGCAGGGGGAGCAGGAGAGGGAGAAGCAGGCTCCCCACTAAGCAGGGAGTCCAATGCAGGGCTCGATCCCAAGACCCCAGGATCATGACCTGAGCCGAAGGCAGACACTTAACTGGCTGAGCCACTAAGGTGCCCTGACCCTGTCATTTGAAAGTGAGGAAGAAGCAAGCAGAACTGGAGAGAAGTACCCACACCCAACTACACCTTCCCCACCACACCACAGAAGTCCCTGGCAAATCTCTTAGAGCCTCAGATCCCGAGATGGCCTCCCAGGCTGGGAAGACAAAAGGAAGCAAAATCAATCATTCAATAGCTCCTGGGCAGTTGAGATAAAATCTTGTCTCCAATCTCCTCTGATCCCTATAGGTTTTAACTACTTTTGATTTGAACAGTAGGAAAACACACACACACACACACACACACACACACACACACACACACACACACCAATGAACTATAACAATCTACACTAACTAGTGTTTCTGTATCAACTAAAAGACTATATCCACCCCCAATCCACTTCCTTAATCAGATGAGTGAACGGAATTGCCTGAAGCTCGTCAGAGTATTGATTTTGGAACAATAATTAAAATCTAATGGAGTTCATCAGTTTCACATAGAACTATAAGTTTCATCTAAAGACATGATAAATCGCTGAATAAGAATATCCGACTGCTCATCTACTCAATTTTTAAAAATTCAGATTTCATTTTCTGACAATGTTATTCATTTTAACTGAGAGAAATATTCAGACCCTCCGAAGCGCTGGACGTTTTATTCTAAGAAGGGGAGGGAAAAAAAAGAATCATTTGGTTCTTTATGGGAGTCAAATTATACATCAAATAAAGTATGAAGTTCCTTCACCAGATACATTTCATAAAGTTAAATGGTTCTTTCAAGATTATGCTGACAATAGAGTCTTCAGTCTTTGTTATAATATAGTCTACGACCTCACTAATAAGGATAATAATGTATCATCAAAAAATGCTGTTAATTGAAAACTGCAAGTCTAATTAACCAGGGATGTGACCATGCATAACATATTATTAATAGAACAGGAAGATTGCATTACACCAACGCTACACAGGGAAAAACTACAAGGACAGTCCACAGTTCAAAGACTCTTCACATCCATTTCGGCAAAAGCTACTGATGGTATTTTCCTTTCATTAAACCGTAGGCTTCATAGGAAAATGACTTAAAACCAGAAGAAGAAAGTCGAGCCAGATTTAAAAGATGGGTCACAGGGCAGCTGCTTGGGATCCAGTCTATAAAGGGTCCCCACACATGGCTGGACGACATCAGAAATATGGTGCCAATTAACTCATGTTTCCACGAGAAATGCTTTACATAATGGGTAAAATGTAAATGGGTCCCCCTCCCAGTGAATTAGTTCCCTCTAATGAAAAATATAAATACTCTGTCTTCGTGCTCACTTCTTTCCATTGAGTATTTTGTGATGTACACATGCACATTCACTACTGTGGGGGTCATGACTATGTCTGGAACCAAACCTGGAAACAGCCAGCTGAGAGTCACTGCAAGTCAGCAGTTACAGGCAATTAAATTTCTACACTAAAAGAACATGTGGTACAAGACTGTCTCTAGAGAAAAATGGATTTATTTTATTAACTAAATTTTAAATTCTATGCCTCTTAGGATGTTCCCTTACAACAGGAAAAGCCTTTTTAAAGATCTAACAAGTCCAGCTCTACTGTGGGAAAATGGAACTCATTTTGCCAACATTAAAAGAAAGAATCCAGATCAAGATGACTTATTGACAGCACGTTAAAATCTCCCCCTTACAGCGGCTAGTACATAAAACGTTAGGTTAAATAGCATTGATAAAGATACAGATATGCAAACACCACCACATTTATTTCTTGTAGAAGGGAAAGTAAAACCTCCAAGGGTTAGAAATAGAGAGGAATTCACTACGCAATAGGAAAGACTCACGGATCAAAGGAGTTTGGATGTGAGTGTGGGGTACTGAGACAGGGACCTCGACAGTCTCACGGGATCACTTTCAAATATACCTCATACAAGACAGGTGGCTCACACCAGGCCCTCCTGCTGTTAAAGCCGGGAGCTGCTTGTCCAAAAATCCCTCTGACCACCTGTGCACAGTCGTGGTTGGGGGAAAAGTAGAATCTCCCCCAGGAAGCAGAACCCAGGCCCGCCCCATATAGAGTACAGAGCCCTGGGTCCCCCCAACGGCACAAAGCAAGAGCCCACACTAAGCAAGCAACACAAGATCCATTCCATAGGACTGGGATGTAAGGGTTTTAAGGACTTCCTCAAATCCAAGGTGTCTCGTTTATTGAGCAAGAGCTAACTTTGATTCTTTTGAAATAAAGAATAATAATGAAATAAAAGTAAATAATAATGAATGACACAGACTTTCAGAACACAGGGAAACCAACAGGTAAGTCCCTAAGTACTTCAGCTGCCCTTGATTCTCTATCATCAATATTTAAGCAATAATCAGAGATTACCATAGCATTGCATTGGTTTCGTCTTCTGTGAGATGTATTTTGCTTTCGATAATAAAGCAGAGGCGGATGCCCCATACCCACTATGTATTTACAGAGGACAGACAGTAAAGTTTTGCCCACAACCAGGAGATGTCTCCAAATTGGGATACTATTCTAATCCATTCTGTAAAGTATCCCAAGGTAGTGACAGTTCAGTAATTCTTCATCTGTCTTCCTTGGAGCATGTGCAGTGAGCTTGGGTCTCTAGGTTTCTTAGTATGAAAACCAAATAGGATGCTGGAACTATTTTTCCAGAGAGAGATTTTTTTTAAAGATTTTATTTATTTATTTATTTGACACAAAGAAAGATCATAAGCAGGCAAGAGAGAGGGGGAAAGCAGGGCTCTATCCTAGGACCCCAGGATCATGACCTGAGCCAAAGGCAAACACTGAACCAACTGAGCCACCCAGGTGCCCCTCAAATCTCTATTTTGAATATATAGAAATATTTTAAACAACTTTTGATGAAACATAATTTGCCAATATCCATATTAAAGCATTTCTAGGTACCCTGGGCCCCAGGTGATTCCCCACTCTCAATATGTTCAGCATCAGCATCACTGAAATAGCTCTACTAAGATGAATGAAAAGCACAATTCTCCTTTTTCAATTGTCCATTGAAATAGTTTCCTTGTTCAGCATAATGAGGTGAGACTTATTTTTGGTAAAGCCCCCTTTAAAAAAATATGCATAATGAGGTTCCTTCCAGAAAATATGTATAATAAATTTGTATATCAGAATACAGCCACAGGGGATGCCTGGGTAGGTTAAAGCCTCTGCCTTCGGCTCAGTTCATGATCTCAGGGTCCTGGGATCCAGCCCCACATGGGGCTCTCTGCTTAGCAGGGAGTCTGCTTCCCCCTCTCTCTCTGCCTGCCTCTCTGCCTACTTGTCATCTCTCTCTGTCAAATAAATAAATAAAATCTTAAAAGAAAAATGAACAGCCACAGAAAAGGGGGGAAAATCTTATTTGGTACAGATTTGGTATGGATTTTGATACCGATCTTCTCAAATCCTTGGTACGGATTTTCTCAATTAATAATATCAAGGCTCAATTAATATTACTGTCCTACTTCCCAAAATATAAAAATCACGTTTAATCTACCTTAACCAGTGTCCTCACATCTTAGCCTCCTTACTGAACTTGCTTTCGTACTAAGTTTACTAAGCTTCCTGAAGTTTTTCCTTTCAAGGCCAGAGTGCCTGATGATGAGTTGCCGAAATTGGAATTACCATTCCCACACACGCGTGGTCACACATAAGAAGAATTCATAGCTCTTTCAAGTGATGAATATTGCCACTCTCTGCTGGGATGAATTTTTCCCTTCTATAAAACAGAGATTTGAATGTAGGAGAAATAAAATGAACGTCTGTTTCCCACATTGTACAATAAGACAGACCAAAAGGAAGCTCAAGCCTTTTGCACATTAAATGTCTTCTTATATTGGACACCATAAGAGCACACAGAGATTTCAATGCCATAGAGAATATTCTAAATAAAACTAAGTTAAAAAACAACAACACAGAAAAGCAAAGAACCTTTCCAACTTCTTCTAGAAAGTAATGTTAACAGAAGACCTCAGCAAAGACGGTTTTCCACCTTGAAGAGAAAGGTTGTAATTGTAATTTTGGCTTTTGAATAAACTCTTCTTGCCTGTATTGTACGTGCTTCAGTCTAATTGAAAATGAAAAAGTCTCCAAGTTGGAGAAATACAGTGACATGCAAAGCCTCAGGCCTGTCTCACAAGTAACTCCACCAGTAATATTTTTATGGTTGCAGAAGGTGGAAAAACAGATATTTTGGCTTGTAGTATTAAATTTAATTCATAAAGTTTAGTAGCAATACTTCTGAGGACAGAGAAAAGTCAGCTTTCAATATAGTTAGTCCAGGAAAAGAAAGCTGTATTACTGGTGCAAAATTGCCTGCTCAAAATTTCAAAGTATAAGCTTTAGGGTTCTGAAACAGGGGGAGATATAAATAGTTTATTATACATCTCAGATTGCAAAAATATCAAAAAGATTCCCTTGGGTTAATATAGCTACCTAAAATCAAAGAACAAAATAAGAGAACAAAGAATGGAGTTTTTTAATTTTTATTAGTTCTCTTGTCATTCCATAATAAATTAATAGAATTCCAGTTTTTCTAGTTTCCTGCCTAGATATTATGAGGACCATATGAAACAGCTCAGAAATTGGCTTATTTTTATAATGAAATGATACATTTTTAAGAAAATCAAGGGAAGGAAAGTCTTGGTTTGTGAGTATATGCACAGATATATCATTTGAGGGATTCTTACAAAGATTGAACCACATTCTTTCATTGTTATCTACCCATAGATCATGGTGCTAACCTATTTGAGACTGTTATGCCCAATGAATAAGTATAAAAATGAAGAAAAGTTTTCCCAAAGAGCAAATGCACCATCTTGTTCATTTTAGGATTTTATCTATATTAGAGGGAAAAAAATGCCAACTTCAAATATTCACGTAATGACTTTAAAGGAGCTTTGCAGTTTGCATTATAATGTGCGCTTGTAATAAAATAACAAAGCCCTTTAAAAATACATTAAGAGAGGAAAATAGTTACACATATAAAAGAAATTCTGCAATTCTTGGTTTTTAAGGGGGTATAGTTTTTCCATCATCTACTTGATTCACATCCTATTTCTTCATAAGAAAGAAAAAAAAGACCCTGTTCCATCTTTTCAGAAGGCCAGCAAACATTTTACTTTATTAGTGGTATCTCATTTTCAGTCAACAGAAATAGATCATGCCGGAACATTTTGCCCTCACTGTCATCATCCCCAAATTTCTTATTTTGCCCTCAGTGAATGCAAGATTTTTTTTTAAAGATTTTTTTATTTATTTATTAGAGAGAAAGAGACTGAGAATGAGAGGGGAGAAGGTCAGAGGGAGAAGCAGACTTCCCGCAGAGCTGGGAGTCCGATATGGGACTCCGGGATCATGACCCGAGCCGAAGGCAGTTGCTTAACCAACTGAGCCACCCAGGCGCCCGTGAATGCAAGATTTGATGAACACCAATGGCTAGCATTTTTGTTCTACCAGCAAATCAATATTAAAAATACAATGTGGCTTCATCAAACAAATTTGCAGTGGCATAAAGGTCAATATAGCATATTTCTACACAAAGACAGAAGTGTAAACTTTAAAAACAACTGAAAAGAACTCATATAACACTGTTAACTATGCTGGAATGAAAATTAAATCAAATTTTAAAAGAATATTCTACATTTTGGTGTAAATGGTGGCTGCAAAGAAGTAAATGTGTAAAATTTTGTCAAACTATACACCCAAATATTTTAAACCACAATTAAGGAAACAAATGTTTACAACGACTATCTGATTATAGACTTATTAGTGATTTTTTTCTTTTGTCTATCTTTTTTCCAAATTTTATACAAAGAATGAATGTTTTCTGTAATGAGGAGAAACGATCAATATTAATAAAACATATCTCTGAAAAAAGCCATTAAAGGGATATCCAACAAGAGTTGGTATCATGGATGAATTTTTTCAAACCTTTAATAAGCAATTATTTTGATCCTGTTTATACTTTCCCAGGCCATAAAAAAAAAATTTTACAGAGCTAGAGTGAGAATGATATTAAACTTAATAAATACAGCATGAAAAATAAACTACCAACTAGTGTTTTCCTGATTATATATGTACAGGGGCTAAACTAAATATTAGCATATAGACTCAAGGAGTTTTATTAACAGATTATTGTTCCATGACCAAATAATATTATCAGGAGTAAGAGGATGGCAAAATATTAGACGACTGTTGGATATAACACTAATATTTGTAAAATACATGATTATAGATGTGAAAACTCAGATACGTTCAAAAGCCATTAGTCATGTGAAAAGATATAAACTGATTAAAAGCCAATTGCATAAAAAGCAGATTTTCTAGATTAAAAAAATCATAAAATGTACTTAAAAAAGAAAACTTTTAGAAAGGAAAAGAAGACAGTATAAATTAAACCATAAATGAGTAGAAACTACATTTTTTCAAGGTTTGATGAGGGATAGAGGGAGATAAAAGAAATCTTAAATGGGAAGACCTATTTTTAGGAGTGATTAGGGAATTACGAAGCCTCTTAAAATTAATCTAAGATTCAATATAATACAACCGAAATTCCTAAAGATTTTTTTTTCTTTTCTTCCTTTCTTGTTTCTTTTGCTTTTTTTTCACCTCGACAAGAAAAAAAAAGTCATTCTGAAGTTTACGTGAAAGACTTAATGTTTTTAAGGGACCAGGAAGAAGTCTTAATAACTAAATCTAATGACAGGGGAGTAGCGCCGCCAAATATAAATATACAATCCAGGTTTGAACAGCACAAATCCACCTACACACAGATTTTTTAAAAATATAAATAAATCACAGTTTTGTAAACCTATTTTCTCTTCCTTAAGATTTTCTTAATGACATTTTCTTAAACCATTTTTAAAAATTATTTAATTATTTATGAGAGAGAGAGAGATTGAGAGAAAACAAGCTGGGGTAAGGGGCAGAGGCAGAGGGAGAAGCAGGCTCCCTGCTGAGCAGGGAACACAACATGGGGCTCATCCCAGGACCCTGAGATCATGACCTGAAGGCAAACATTTAACTAACTGAGCCACCCAGGTGTCCCCTTAGTAACATTTTCCGGGGGCCCCTGGGTGGCTCAGTCAGTTAAGCATCTGCATTTGGCTCAGGTCATGACCCCAGGCTCCTGGGATGGAGCCCCATGTCTGGCGACCTACTTAGTGGGCAACCTGCTTCTCCCTCTCCCCCTCCCCCTGCTTGTGCACTCTCTCTCTCTCTAATAAAATCTTAAAAAAAAATTTTTCGGGGTGCCCGGGTGGCTCACTGGGTTAAAGCCTGTGCCTTTGGCTCAGGTCATGATCCCAGGGTCCTGGGATCGAGCCCCGCATAGGGCTCTCTGCTCCGTGGGGAGTCTGATTCCCCCTTTCTCTCTGCCTACCTCTCTGGCTACTTGTGATCACTCTCCTCTCTGTCAAATAAATAAACATAAAATCTTTAAAAAAATTTTGTTTTCTTTTCTCTAGTTTATTTTATTGTAGGAATGTACTCTATAATACATATAACATACCTGATATGTGTTAATCTTTTGTTGCCAGTAAGGCTTCTGGTCAACAGTAGACTATAAGTGGTAAATTTTGTGGGAGCCAAAACATAAGCAGATTTCAACCTCACAGGGGGTTGGTGCCCCAAACCCCACATTGTTCAAGGAAGGATCAACTATATATTATAAAACTGTAATAATTAAAACAACATGGCATTGCACCAAGGGAGAAATGGATCAATAGAACAGAATTTTAAAATCTGGAAAAAGACCTAAGTTTTATTGTTCATTTAACATCTGATAAAGGAGATATTTCTATTAGAAAAATGTTAGGGGCACCTGGGTAGCTCAGTTGGTTGAGCAACTGCCTTCGGCTCAGGTCATGATCCTTGAGTTCCGGAATCGAGTCCCACATCGGGCTCCCAGCTCCGCGGGGAGTCTGCTTTTCCTCTAACCTTCTCTCCTCTCATGCTCTCTCACTTTCTCTGTCTCTCAAATAAATAAATAAAATCTTAAAAAAAAAAAAATGTTAGACCAGGGGTGCCTGGGTGGCTCAGTGGGTTAAAGCCTCTGCCTTCAGCTCAGATCATGATCTCAGGGTCCTGGGATTGAGCCCCACATCAGGCTTTCTGCTCGGAGGGGAGCCTGCTTCCCCCTCTCTCTCTGTCTGCCTCTCTGCCTACTTGTGATCTCTCGCTCTCTGTGTCAAATAAATAAACAAAATCTTTTTTAAAAAATGCTAGACCAGACAATCAGACAACAAAAAGAAATAAAAGGCATTCAAATTGGAAATGAAGAAGTCAAACTCTCTCTCTTTGCAGATGACATGACACTTTATAT
>JAPYYJ010004761.1:0-10094 GCA_028533885.1 Nasua narica
GGGTGGGGTAGGGATATGGACATTGGGGAGGGTATATGCTATGGCAAATGCTGTGAAATGTGTAAGCCTGATGATTCACAGACATGTACCCTGGGGCAAATAATATACTATATGTTAATACAAAATTAAAAAAAAAACAAAGTATGATGTGGAAAATAAAAAGCTTAAGAGAAAAAAAAACAAAAAAAATGGGTATTCTGAGCTCTGAGATCCTCCTCTCCATAATATAAGTCCTTTTTTCCTCCTGGAAGCAAGAACACTTAACATGAGATCTTTCCTCTTAACAAAGTTTTAAGTACACAACACAGTATTTATCTATACAATGTAGTATAGATCTCAGAATTCCATCTTGCATAACTGAGACTTTATACCTATTGAACAGCAACTCCACATCCCCCTCCCGCCCAGGCCCTGGAAACCACTGTTCTATTCTCTGCTTCTGTGAGTTTGACTATTGTTGCATCTGGCCAGGGACAGACTTAGCTTTTAATCAGATACTAAGATCTCAGGGCTACGGTTAGACTAATTCATTCGCTTGCCTTTTAGGGGGCTAGTCTTATTTGCTACTCTGTTAAGTATTTGATCTTCCAACTCATAATCAGTGCAAATGAGGAAAGAAACTGTAGATTGACGCAAAACCCTGATGATTCCCACACCCACACTACCCGCCCCCCCCCACCTGCCCCAAACTAATGGAGTATGTCTCTTGAGTTAGCTGTAAACAAGGCTTCCTATCCCTTTTGGGGCCCTCACTCTTGCTGTTTCCATATTAAGTCCTAAGGAAACTTGTCCTGAGACACCTATGATTAAAGGCTAGCAAGTATGATAGTTCCTTGATAGAAGTATCTCCAATGTCCAGTGGATTATGATCAAAAGTCTATGGGAATGCAGATAAAGCCAGTCCCGTTATTGCAAGTTGGGGCATATGTCACCTAGGGAAATAGTAAGACAAAGGCAGAAATTAGAGCTGAAAGGTAGGAAGTTCGAACACATTACACTGTATCTGTGTTTATATTTCCTTTCAGTTGGAATAGGAAAGTAAATTTAGACAGGCAGTTGTGTAAGGGGAAAGAAGGGATTTGTATCAGACCCAAATTTAAATCCCAATTCAAGCACTTAAATCAGTGCAATTTTTGCAAAGTGCTTAGCTTCTCCTAACTTTAATTTCCTTATGTGGAAGGCTAGGTCAGCCCCTGTGCTGCAATAGTGATAACTGGGTAAATCACTGCGTATATTTGCTGTATACTAGGTTTTTAGTGAGTGCTAGGCCATTCCCTCCAATTCTTTTCTCATAGTTTTATATCTTTACATTGATTTCTGTGTTAAATTTTTTTTTCTGAGTTCCCATTCATCTTCTAAGCTATTTAATTACTGGAATTCCCCATGGTTGACTCTGCATTTCTTGCTTTCTTTGCCTGCTATAAAAGTTTTCTCCCTGCCCATGGTTTTAATTATGATTTTCTTTCTCCACGAGGTAGTGTCAGTATTAGAACTGTTTATACTAATACCAGAGAATATTGTGAAACCACACTGATTTCCAACATATAGAAGATTGAGTCTCAGTGTTATAGGCTTTCTATGTATGAGGTATTATATTCTGAAACTAAAAATTATGATGAAATCTAGACTTTTGAAGGAATCTGATTGTCAATTAATAAAAAACCAGAATAATAAGTAATATATAACCTGTAATTTTATTATAAAGTTTAAACTTTTAAACTTTAAACTTAAAATTAAAACTTTTAAAATAAAAAAAACAAATTTTAAATAATGAAAACAGAATGATACAGGTAAAACAGAGATGCACAGAGCATGTTATGTGACATTAGAAGGAGTCATTAATTATGGCCAGGGAAATCTTTGTAAAAAAGATGCATTTACTGTGGCTTTTGAAGGAGGAGAGTTTCAAGAAGAAAATCATGTGCAGAATTGGTTATTGGGTGACCTAGTTTAATTTTAACCAAAGCATATAAAAGGGGTAGAGCAGTGATCTAAACGGAATAAAACAAACGAACTTATGTTCATGTTTCTTTTGGGTAGAAAATTTTTATAAGGCAAAGAGTTGTGAGAAAAGACATTCTTTTTCCCATTTGAGTTACTCAAATTAAGAAATTACCTCTTACTAAGACTAGCTAAGGAGTTGGCTTAATGGAAACCCCTCAGAGAGATAAGGGGATAATAATTATGATCATCTCTCATATTGTTATGTGGAAACCGCAGAGCTTTGAAGCCCAGCAGTGACAGGGGACAGGTGCCTACAACCTTAACTTTGGAGACGTTGTTAGAGGGAGACACAAGTCTAGGTTGTACTATGCTTTGGATGGAATTTGTAAAATGATTGCCTATTGAGTGGTAGTCAGAATTGATTTGAGTAAGAAAACTTCATCTGTAGTTTATTGATTTGTATGGTGCTTTGAACAAAATAGTAAGGCAAATTGTATTTATGAAGGGCAGGATCTCTAGATTCAGGAAATCTGAACTCACAGCTGTGTGAATTGGGGACCTTGGTTTCTTTGTGAATAAAATGAGAGGATGCTAATTCTCACTAGAGTTGGTGAGATCAAAGGTTCAAGTACAGATGAGCCCAGTTTGAAACTCTTAAGCGCTTCCATTTATGTCAGTTATTCAAGGGCATAGCATTAAACCACCTAACAAATTAGCAAACACATGATATAGTTTACCATGTTACAGGAAAGCGGGGATTGTTCTCATTCTGTGGAGAAAGCTAGGAGGTCATTGGTCATTACTGAGTTCATAACTTAGGTGGTTTAGATAATAGTTTATAAATGATGACTCTATTTCCTCCCAAACAGTGTTTTTCAAATTATATTTCAGCTCCTTATTGGGAATTGCAATCAATTTAGAGTTGTCACCAAGATTTTTTTTCCTTAATGAAATAGAAAAAGTAGCATAGACTAGAATACAATAGAAAAAATATATAGCTGTATCTCAAATAGTAAGGAAACAAACTTTTTAAAAAATTAATTTGAGAGAGAGAGAGAGAGAGAGAGAGAGTGAGCGCATGAGCAGGGGGAGGGGCAGAGAGAGGGGAAAAGCAGACTCTCCACTGAGCAGGGAGCCAGATGAAGATATGGGGCTTGTTCCCAGGACCTTGGGATCACTACTCAAGCCAAAGGCAGACATTCAACTGACTGAGCCACCCAGGCACCTGGAAACACACTTCTTAATGATAAGTTTACTGTTCTATGTCTGCATACACATGTGTGCACACACACAGACACTTTAAGAAGTACTAGTTAGAAATATCAAATATATTTCTTCAGATAGTTTGCACTCAGTATTTGAAAAACTTTGCTCTAGAGAATTGTTACTGATGAATTACACTCTCAAATCTTCCCTCTTGTAAACCTTACATTCTGTGTTCTTATCTATCTACTAGACATTTTCTCTGGGTTGTTTAGCTTTTATCTCAAATTGATATTCCTAAAACTGAACTCTTTGTACGTTCAAACCATTTTATTCTACTAAATTTGTATTTCTACTTATTCACTATACTCCTAGTTACTCTTGGTCAAGGTCTTAGTAAATTTCAACTCTTGCCCCTATTCTTCTTTATTCAGTGAGGGGTACAGAGGGTATGGAACTAACATTAAGTAAGTACCTGACATTTATTAGGCAACTTGCCAAATATTTTATGTATGTTGCTTTATGTAATTCTCACAATACCCTTATATACAAATGAGGCTCAGTGAGGTTGAGTAACCAGCTCAAGGTTACATGGATTATTTATGTAGAGCAGCTCTTTTTTTTTTTTTTTTTTTTAGAGCAGCTCTTTTAGCTTTGTCAGCTTAGGTATCTGACTCCAAATACAAATGCCTTGTTATGTTCTGCCACCTTCCCAAATGCACTCTTTAAAATTGTTTCCGCAGGAGCTCAGAAGTGATGTTAGAGCAGTAAACAGTACGGAATAATAATCACTACCTGATCTTTGGTTGCCATCAGGGCTCATATTGCTGGAAAGGACTTCAGAGCTCTAAACTATTGTTTTACAGAAGACATAATTAAGACACAGAAAGGTTAAGTGACTTGACTAAAGCCATAGGCTAATCTGTGACAGATCCTTGACCAGAATTCAGGCCTTCATTTTAGAACAGTGTTCTTTTTATCTCTCTTACTAGCCTCAGGAGCTAGAACAAAGGGTGAAAAGGCAAAAACAGAATCTATATGGCAAAGAGTTCTTGAACACCCCAAGGTGTCAGTGTCTTTAGATGAATGACTTCTTATCAAATCCTTAGGATCAGAAATCTTTTGAGATTTTCTTCTGAATCATCAGGGGTCAATATACTTTT
The DNA here is from genome assembly GCA_028533885.1 of Nasua narica. Lineage (NCBI taxonomy): Eukaryota > Metazoa > Chordata > Mammalia > Carnivora > Procyonidae > Nasua > Nasua narica. Next base: position 4,311 of record JAPYYJ010004761.1, read on the forward strand.
AAAAGCCCTTTAATAACCAGTGCTTTGTGTGTAGTTTGAATGGAAGCCTTTCAAAGGAGAATAAAGTTGTTAGGAGAGAGGTAGAAATTTTGTTACTGGGTCTCCTGGTGAGTTAAGGATTTCTAGTGTAAGTGAAACAGATTCATTGAGTCTTATTTTTGTCCTCCTGTCAGGGCTTCAGCTGACCAGGCTACAATGGGGTATAATAGAGTCAAGCTCAGGATTGTAGAAACAGCAAGTTGGTTTTATATGCCTGCTCTTCATTCTTCCATTTTTATCTCCTGATAAATTCAGTTATTGTAACCTTGATCCCCTGACTCACTCATTCATCTCAGCTTTTGGTAGGTCCGTTATGGTCTTTATTATGTTTTCAGTTTGGCTGAGTTCAAGACAAGATTTCCTACACTTCTATTTTTCTTTTCCCACTCCCAACAAAACCATGTTTACATTTCTAGAAATGTGCTTTTTGTCTGTTCTTCATTGAGCATTAGACTTGTATTTGCAATTTCTGGCAGTTTTGCAGATAATAATTGGCAAGGATGGTACAGTGGTTTAAGAGTATCTAAAGATTTTATGTTTTTAGAGAGTGGGTGCACATGCCCGAGTGGGGGGAGGGGCAGAGGGAGAGAGAATCTCAAGCAGACTCCCTGCTGAGCATGGAGCCCAATGTGTGGCTAGATCTCAGGACCCTGAGATCGTGACCTTAACCAAAAGCAAGAGTCAGATGCTCAACCAGTTGAGCCTCCCAGGTGCCCTTAAACAGTGTCTTTCATATTGGGCTTCCATTGTTCTTGAAATAGAATTCTATATCTTTATTTAAAGGCATTGTTTTTATGATAGAAATGACTTTGAAATGCAAAAGGGTTTTGGATTATTGATGGATTTGCCCAAGTTTTTAGATTAAAGACATATACTGTAAAAAGACTATTCTACACACAACTCAGCTTAAGGTAAAAGTATACAAGTTTGTGGCTTAAAATCATTGATCATTTCAGAAAAATAGACCTCTAGACATGTGAGACCATGAATAATTTTATTGGGCGAGAGGTCCCATTAATATTCTGAATCAGTATTTTTATTTAGAAGAAAAATAACATTCCAATATAAATGGGGAAGTGAAACTCTGCTCTACATTATTTGTGTTAGGGTTTTTCTTACCTTTGTGCTTTATACTTGTGCCAATCCCTTCTACCTTCCATCTGCAATTCCCACTTAACCAGCTCTTTAAATCCAACCTGGTTAAACAATATTAAGTTACCAGAGAGTCCTTGTCAAATCCCGAGGACCAGAAGTTCTAGATGTTCTTCTGAATCATTCTGAATTTACATACCTTTAAAAGTCCATCTTTATTGACGAAATGCTATGTGAACTTATTTGAATATAATTTCATCAAGAAAAGAGAATAGCTAATATTTCCAGCTGCACCATGAAAATTCTAGTGCACAATGCCACACATACAGCCCAGCATTCTCAGAACTCCTAAACTTAAGTCTATACAGCTTAGTATTTAATTTTTCTTTAATTGTTCTGAAGTTATTTAGGCAAAAATTTAGACAAAAATATCCACATTTAGACAAAAATCTATATATACTTAAGTGTTTATGTAAGTCACTTCTAGGCACCAGGGGAGGATTTTTTTTTTTAAATGGAGAAATCATTACTGATCTCAAATCATTGACTCATCCATTCATCAGACAAGCACTTAGCGTTTTCTGTGGGATAGGCCCTGTGTTAAGTACTGGGGCTATTAAGTTAATCAAGATCACTTGGCTATAATCTACAAGAAACCTGACCAACAGATGATACAACCAGGGTCAGGTAACTTTTTCTATAAAGGGTCAATGAGTAAATATTTTAGGCTTTTCCATATAGTCTTTATTGTAACTACTCAGTGCATTGTAAAAGCAGCCAGAGACAATATGTAAGTGAAGGGGAATGACTATATTCTAATAAATCTTTATTTACAAAAACAAGACATGGGCCCCATTTGGCCCAGGCCATAGTTTGCTGGTTTAAACAGGTGGGACTATTATTCTCAGGTAATAGGATGCCCGCAGATAGCAACTATTGTATTAGAGGCTCGATTTAGCTTAGTTACAGTGTCCCTGAAAGTTTTTGGCTTTTCCCTATGGTTGCAAAATGACTGCTGTTCTCCAGCTATTAGGAAGACACTTCAGGTAGGAACAACAAGGAAAGGAAAAGGGCTAGGTCACTGAAGAATATTAATAGAAATCCTCATGGCAGACTTGCATGTCTCATGGGCCATAACTCCTAGATGAAAGGAAAGCTGGCAACACAAGCATTAGACTTTCCAATCTGCATTGTGAGAATATGGCAAAGGAGAAGGTTTTGCAGATGGCTTTGGGGGGAAGCTAGTGTCTACCACAAATATAGTGAATACAATCCCTGTCATTAGGGAGCTAATAATTTGCTTCAGGAAGATGAACAATAAACAGGTAATTCTACAAATACATACAATGAGAAGGGTTAGTATAGGAGCAGACAGAAAGGGCATAGTATTGCCATGTGTGTGGGTTAGGTTTTGGAGGATGTGAGGGAAGCCACATCAAATCTGTATTATCAAAGAGAGGAATGTCATGTAGATGAAGGTACTAAATGCCATAATTATGGTGGAAATGAGCAATAAACATTTAGAGGGAAAAGAGATAAGGTGGAATCTCCTGGATAATATAATTTTGCTTGAATATTGATCAGACTCCTATCAATGGGTGAAGATTGATATAATGAGAATGTTTCAGGTGGTGGGAGTGGAGTGAGCTAAGGTATGGAAAGAGAAAAGGAAATGTTTTTAGATAGGCCCAGTTCCTTCTGGTATCCCAAGGGTCAGTCGTGCATTTGGATGGCGTGGCCAGTAATTGCTAAAGGAGGAGAGCAGTGCACAGCTAGCTATTACTGAGCATGTCATCCCAGCCAACCAGGGCCAAGTTGGTGCATATTTGAGACACTGAGGTCAGTAAAGTCAGGTAGTAAATTACACAGGTAAATTACACGTATGGAAGGCAGAAGTCCAAGCAGGTTTAAAGCTAAGAGCAGTTACGGCACAAGGGTACCCATTACGGGTAGGGATAAGGGCAGATTTTTAAGCTGCTCTAGTCCAGGGCTCAGGACTGGCTGATGAACCATGTTAAAACTGGTGTTTTAGTCTGTGGGATTCTCCCCAATGCATTAAATCAAACATTTGTCTTTTATAATGAGACTTATTATGGGATGTTATGGAACTACTAGGAAAAAAAAAGCAAAAAATAAAAACTAGTGATTTGTAGACATATAGGACTACTGTCCTCTTTACACAATTGTATGTTGGTTTTGTCTATAATTTTTTATATAACAGCATTTTACTTGATATTTGAAACTCTCAATAAACATAATTTTTAATCATCTAACGTTCCATTTCTTAGATGTACCATAACTACTCCTCTAATACTGAATATTCAGTTTTTGTGTTTTTACAGACATGTATAATACTTCAATAAATGTCTTATACATTTGTATTACTGTTTCCATGGCAGTTTAAAAACATGGCCCTTTGATTCTTTGATAATTCTATCTAGAGGTAGGTTCTAGGTCCCTTCCTTTAAAACTTAGGTGGAAGGGACCAAGGCCAGTTTCAGGACCTGAGCTTTATGATACCTGCAGAGTCCACTTCCTGTCTCTTGCAACTCTTGATCTTGGCTCCTGGACTCCATGCTGTGAGGAAGCCCAAGCAGCCTGTGGAGGGGTCCATATGCAGAAACCGACATCAAGTTGGGGAGAATCGAGAACCTCAGAACGCAGCCCATCCCAGCTCCCAGCTGGCCCCAAATTTACCAGCCTTGGAAGTAGCTCCTCTTGCCCCAGTTGCTCATCCCAGCAGAGATGAGCCTTCCCTGCAGAATCACACATTTGTGAGCTAAATATGGGTTGCTGTTGTTTTAGCAGTTAAGTTTTGAAAGATTCATTACACAGCAATAAACAACCAGAACTCTTTCTATTTGTCTTCTTAGACTAGATTCTTAGGAAAGACTATAAGTGTATAAATATTTTAAAAGCTGTTGATCTAAATTGCCTTGCAGGCCTCAAGAAGGGCTGTGTCAATATCTATTCCCATCTTTAGTGTATGAGAGTGTCTGTTTCACTGTACATTGAATATATCAAAAATCACTTCTCATTTTTTAGTGTTAACTTGTTTACTTAATACGTTTCTAGTATCTACTTTATGTGAACTATTTTTCTTCTTGATTTGTAGAATTCTTTTAGTGTAGTGTTCTTTTTTTTTTTTTTTTGTAGTGTTCTTTTTATCTCTTCCTAGCCTCAGGAACTAGAACAAAGGGTGAAAAGGCAAAAATCAGGTTCTATGTGGCAGATCTTTCTGTATAAAAAACTCATTTAGTCCTTTAATAAAAGGATACTACCTTTTAGTCCTTAGTAAAAGTCCTTTAATAAAAGGATCCTACCCTTTTCTATTTGTGGCACGTTTCCCTGGCTTATCTGCTTTTAAAACTTTTATCCTTTTAATTTTGTTCATAATTTTTATGTAAATGAATTTGCAATCAAGCCTATTGTTACTTCTCTCCATGAAAGAATAAGCAGAGACGAGTAATCCTTACAGAATGGCCAGAAATAATACCTGAGGATTGTGAAGATACAGCCAGATCATAAAACCAAGCAATCTGTAGCTATCGCAAGTCTAGGGGCAGCTGATGGTAAGGCACGTGCTTGTGACTGCGATTTTATCACCAGGAAAGGCCTAGTTCCTTTGGGGATTATGAACAAATAAAACTCTGCAGAAAGCAGATGAAAGAACATCTCCCAAGTCTATGGATTGGCTATACCTATTAACAGATTATCACGTCTATAATCTCTCTATATGAACAGGCTAGCTCCGTGAAGTGAACGCTGCCTTCCTATTTAGGAATCTGCATTTTAATGTAGATAATGTAAAGAATGAGACTTAGAAGCCCAAGCATTTATTAACATTTTACATATTTCTTTAAAAGTTATAAACTTGGTGAACCTGGGTTGCTCATTTGGTTAAGCAGCTGCCTTCGGCTCAGGTCATCGTTCCAGGTTCCTGGGATCGAGCCCCGCATTGGGCTCCCTGCTCAGCGGAGAGCCTGCTCTCTCTCCCTCTGCCTGCTGCTCTGTTTACTTGTGCTCTCTCTCTGTCAAATAAATAAATTTAAAAAAATTAAAAAAAATAAAAACTATAAATTTAATTAAAGTTAAAATTCTCAAAGAAGCAGTTACACATTTCCAGACATATAGCTCTTAACATTTTGGTGAATTGGTCTTATTTTCTAAGCATTTTTAATGTTTGAATTCTTTTTTTTTGCATAAACAACAATGTATCCTGCACTTCTTACTTAGCCAAAGGAAGTGCTTTCATTTAAAATTATCTAAAACTATCCATAAACATTTTAACAACTACATAATTTTGTAGCCCATTTAGTTTTTTTCTATTTTTGTCACTGTTACAGGTTATCTCGTGATGAACATCTTTGTGCTTTTCCTGCGCTTTTTGTATTTCTTAGGTGAATTCCAACAGTTAAAGCATGTGAACTTTAAGTCTCATAATGTGTATGAAAAATGTTTACTTTCTCAGAAAGAAAATATTGCTGTTTTCCATAGGCCTCGTTTTGCCTGGCTCATTCAGTTCCTGGATTTAAAGGGTTTTAGGATGATGTGTCTTTGCTGGCCTCAGACCTTATCAGAAGGAAGGCTGGAAGAGAAGGGTAGGCAAGGCAGGGGCCCAGAGGAGGGGTTTCAGATGAAATTGCCTTCTGA
>JAPYYJ010004762.1:0-10088 GCA_028533885.1 Nasua narica
TAAAGTAAAACCACATGACTTTATCAGCTGCTGTCAATCCTCCAGACTTCAAGATAGAAGATTCTAGAAATCATTTTTTGTTGTTTTTTTCAGACCAGTCTCAGCATCTTTCCCAATCACTGGTTGGGAAGCGGGTTGGTGTGCATCTTCACGATGTCAGAGTGGACATCTTTCAAAAGGCCATATTATTCCTTCTCATCGAGGAACTCCCATAATTTGTAATGACTGTTTCAACCCTGCCACTACGCTTTTCCTTACTCCCTTAAAAAAAGGCCCAGGTGCAGCTCTGAAGATTGACTTGTGCAGGCCATTTCTGTCTTAGCAGGATCCTAAGAACTAGTCAGCGGCTACTATCGTTTGTTGACCTTTTTACAACAAACTCTATACTATGAGCACAGGTCATCCCCTTCAGTGGTTTCTTTTCCCTCCTGTGGTGATTATGTGCTACAGCGAAAGGAAGTTCAGTACCCAGTTGTGTGAATGGGCACATGTCCAAGGAGGATCAAATGGGTATAGACTGGGGCCTGTGGGAACCTCACCTAGGTCTACGACACTTATTAGTGACTAATACCACTCTTTGGTTGTGTGATGTCTCAAACTTATTCTGGGCAGTACTGCTCTCTACCAAATTCTAGCCTTTGCAGCATTAGAGCTTCTGGGCAGGATCTTGAGGTGAGATAAGGAAGGCTCCCCGTGTTGCTTTGTGTAGACTAAAGATCGCCTAGGAATAAATTGTGAGGCAGTGGCACGCACAGCTTAAGAGGACGGACTTAGTGCCCAGGAAAGATGGGTCCCAGTGTCAGCTTTGCCAATGATTAAGTGTATAGGCTGGGCCAGCTGTTGAAACTTTCTGAGCCTCAGTTTCATTATCTCTAGGATGGATATAATACTACTACCTACCTCATAGGGTAGCCAGGAGAATTATGTGAAGTAATGATTGTAAAGGGCCTATGACAGTGTCTGACCAAGAATAAAAGAATTTGTAGTATTTATTTCTTAATGCTTACATATATTTTCTGCTGGGGAAACTGATACTCTGGTATATTGCTGGTGGGAATATAAACGAACACAGCCTTTTTGGAAGGCGATTGCTATTAAATTTTTTAAGTCTCACGGGCTTCCAGCTTGTAACTGTACTTGTAGGTGTCTGAATTGCAGAGCTCTTCATAAGTGCATTTCAACTCTGAAAAAAACCTTGAATTTGGTGTACTAATAAGCCTTATCAAACATACGTGTAGACAGAGGCGCCTGGGTGACTCAGTTGGCTAGGCGTCTGACACTTGATTATGGCTCAGGCCATGATCTCCGGGTTGTGAGATCGAGCCACGCTGAGGGCAAGCCACACTGGGGGCATGGAGCCTGCTTAAGATTCTCTCTCTCCCTCTCCCTCTGTCCTCACCCTTCCTCTCTCTCCCTCTCTTAAAAAACACAAAGAAATGAAAACACTATACCTGTAGACAGCCTTTTCCTTAGGTACTGCGCTGTGTCATTCTGAACTAAGAGAGGGCTAGCTTAATTAAAGAATCATCAGTGGGTTTCTCACACTTCCAGGAAAGTCAGTCATAGTTTTCTGCTATTTAAGAAATGAATACTATATACACCCTTTGAATTACACATCATAGAATTTTTTAAAATCTTAGACATACTATGGCTTAACCATCTTCTCTTATGGATGCGAATATTTTAGGCCCCCTGAGGTGAGATCACTCCCCCCATTTACCCTCCCTGGCTTTGACAGAACTCCAGTGCGAACTGGTGCAAAGGTCAGTGTGTGTTTTCGAAACCCAGCTGCGTCCCGAGAATTCGTTCTTACTTATTCTCAGTGCAGCAGGCATACCTAGCTGTTTACCCAACATCCACTCCCCGCTTTCCCTCTCCTAAGAGTTAAAAATGCTAACTACCCAGACTCCCTTGCAGCCAGAGCTGGTTCTCCAGTGAGATGTAAATGGACTAGGCTTTCAGGAAAGCTGTGATTTTTCTAATTAAAAAAGAGAAGGATAGAGCTGGCACGTAATGTCTTTACCCTTCTCCATGTTTCCTCCTGAAATGAAGACTCGCCACCCAGACTGTCAGCAGCCGCGCACTGGAGACCAGCAGAGCAGGACTGGAGGAGTCTGGGCATCAGTGACACTGCGTGACCCTTGCGTCAGCCTTGGACAGACCACCTCTTGTTCCTTCCCGCCATGTCAGAAAAATAAGCCCTTTCTTGATTAAGCTTCTGCAATCGTATTTTCATGCCCCCTTCACTTCCCAAGGAGTAGAGAGGCTGTGAATATAAAGCCTGCCACACTTAAATTCACCTTGCCTTCTTCATTCCTGCCTCAGGGGAGGAAGGTGTCATCCTTCCCTCCGAACATAACCATTTCCATCTCACTCTGTCTCCCTCCATCCCCTTCTGAAGTCTCCTCTCTCTTCTAGTCCCTCCTCCTTGCTTCAAAGATGTCTTTAACATTTGCCTTCAGTTCGGACTGTCCCACAAAATACCATTCTTTTGTTCCACTTCATGCCCAAAAAACCTTGGGAGGAGAGACCTGAAAGCCTGCCCTCGATGCAGCTGAGAATGATTTGGGAATACGTGAATCTGAAGAACATAGTTGGCCACTCACTCTGTCCAGACTTGTAACTAGTTTGACCTTGTGGGTCCACCTTTCCCATCGTGAACTCCAACCTCTCCTGCCTTCCTGACATCACTCTCCGCTGTCTGCTGCTCAGGCTCCTTCTCTGAGCCCTGTCGACCTACCTTCCTTGTCCTTGGATGCTGGTGGCCCTCGGGTGTCCTCCCAGACTGTCCGGGAAGCCTCTCTCACTCACATGGTCTCAATTCTTGGCATTTGCTAACTGTCTTCAAGACTACTTTCATGTTCCCTAGTTGTCTGGTTTTTTGTTTTCCTGAACTTCAAATTCATATTTTTCCAGCTTCTCCTGGATCTTCAGTCGCAGTAAATCCAAAGCCACAGCCACAGTATCCCCGGCCCCCACCCATCCCACTTCAGCAGCACATCCCCTTTCAGGAGAGGATACCATCGTGGGTCCAGGAATCCAAACCGGAAGTCTTGAAGGTACAATCAGTTCTACTCTTACCAACATCCGCGTTCCTAAAAAGCAGTGTGCTGTACAGAACTGACCAATGAAAATTGTGGGAAAAATGGGCACAACACTCAAAAATGGTATCACTGGCATGAAGGAAAAAAAAAAAAAGGAAACTAAAATGGTAGCATGGTCTTACCTAGGTTCGCTGGTCGGGAAGTCCATAAAGAATACAGTAACTGTGGTGTTTAGAGAGACGGGCAGCTTGCTTGCGGGAGTGGCACTGGAAGGGCTGCACTTTGTGGGTTATTGCAAAGTGGCGGGAAGAAGAATCAGGCACAAAACTGAAGCACCAGATGTGGGTAAGCGTGGCTCGTAACACACATGGTGAACTGAGGCAGCCGGTAGACCTTTGAGCGGTGTGTGTGTGTGTGTGTGTATGCGCACACACACGCACATATGTTTTGGGTACTCCTAAATTGGATGCAGCGTTCCGCATTCACCTGGTATTACTCGAGGAACAAGCATGTGCAAAACTGATTCTGAAATATGTATCACGCTCCAAATGTTCCCTAATATATCAATAGGATTGGGACGCATTTGAATTTTCAAAGCACAGATTGTAGTTAAACCGACTGTATCTTGGAAAACTCCATCTTGTTACACTCACAGGCACGTGGTCATGAATTCCCATGAACTTTGCTCCTGTCCACATCTGTTTCTTCTTCCCCATCCCTCCCATCCCTGCTACTGCTGCTTGAATCCAGATGCTCGTTACCTCCCTTCTCTGCGATTGCAACCGCCATGTCTCGCTCTTCCCACGACACTGCCTCGTCCTGCCCCCGGTGTCAGGGGCTTGGGAGCTGCCACATCTGCAGTCATGTCCTGGAGCAGATGGCACCCAGTGAGGCTGTGACCCCTGATTCCTGAGCCACTTGTTCATTGGAGGATGTGGGCCTATCCGAGGCTTCTCATAGTGTGTTGTGGGCATTAGAGGAGGGAATCCATATAGAGCATCCGTACGGACTTGAACACATGGTAGATGTTCAACGGGTGGTTGTTTTTCTTCCCCTTTCCTATTGTTCAACTCAAAAGTATGATTTAAAAATATTAAAAATATGCAGAGTGACTCCATGCTTTCTGTAGGATTAAGCCAAATCCCTTGAGAAGGGTTTATAAGACCCTCCCCATCTGGATCTGGCAGGGCTCACAGCCTCACAGTCTTTCTCTCTGATCAAGTCCCAAACCACCTCTATTTTGAAACCTCCCCACTCTCCCCTCCCCTCCCTCACCCAGAAAAGAAATCTGTCCCTCCCTCAGAACTCCCACCGTGTACTGTACAACACCTCCAGTCCTGCACCTCCCCACCTACCAAAGACCCAGGACCCTTGCCCCTTTACTAATAGAACCCTGTTCTCTTCCCTGAGTTCATCTTATCCAGCCTTCTCCCATGAGATTCAGGGATGGTGACCCCATTCACAGAGCCAAGGGTAGATCCTGACTGGTCCGTACCATCGAGGGTATCTCATTCCCTTTGCCAGTGATGAAGTTCGAAATGGGCACATGACCTGATTCTGGAAACTAAGATATAAAGGTACCTCTGCTGGGAAATGTGTAATACGAGTTTCCCCGATTCTAACAAAGAGATACAGGAAGACAGGGTTTTCTTTCTTCCTTTGGATGTCGTGGTATCTGATGTGATGGTTGGAATTGCTGCTAACCTCTAGCCTGGTTTGGACGCCAATATACATAAAGCATGTCAAATTCAAGGGAATTATAGATGTCATATTTTCAATAACATTTGGTACCACAAAGGGCTTCTTCAATTTTATACCCCTAGCAACAAGAAACATGTGCCACATACTGGATGCTCAGAAAATATTTATTGGTTGGATGGATGGATGGAAGGAAGGATGAATGGAAGGATGGATGGATGGATGGAAGGAAGGAAGGATGGATGGATGGAAGGAAGGAAGGATGGATGGATGGATGGATGGAAGGAAGGATGGATGGATGGAAGGAAGGAAGGAAGGAAGGATGGATGGAAGGATGGATGGATAGATGGAAGGATTGATGGATGGATGGATGGATCTCCCAGCATCCTGCCTGTTGTACCTTCTAGTATCTGCCTCCTTCTCAAATATCCTGCTAATCATGGAATCTTAGTATTATATAAAAGATCAAGAAGAGGCAAAGTGTTTAGGCAGGAAGTCCAGAAAGTCATAAAACCAAAAAGCAGCCCTGATTGGTATCCTAGGAGTACCTGGGACATCAGGGGCAAGAAGCTGACCTGGTCCTGGGGTCTTTGTTGCAGGGCCAGAGGGGGCATGTTTGTGATGGCCACCCAACCCTCCTTCAGCTTCAGCTTCTCCTTTCACCAGAGCTCACACAACCCAAGGCTCTAGTACTTCAAACACGGGCATATATCTCACAGGTGTTGGGGAGGCAAGCTTTTTCTCAATTAGTGATATCTGAGTATCTGTGATGAACCAGATGTAGGGAGAGAAGAGAATCATGGAGGCTTACTTGTATAGAGTAGTTATTGCACACCAGGCTCCTCTCACTTAGCCCTCTCCGCCACCCAGTGAGTTAGGAACTATGGCTTCCCCCACTTAAAAGGTAAAGGAATTAGAGCCTAGAATTTAGGTGACTTGCCCACAGCCACTAGATGGTGGACCTAACTCCCGAATCCAGAGAAATGGAGGCAAAGCTGCCCTCCGACTATTTTCCTCAACTATCAGTTGGTTAGCTGTTCATTTTACTTTGTTTTTAAACCACAATTTATTGAGAAGCTACTAATAGGTCTGACCCTACATGTACCTTGCCCCTTCAAATACCCCATTTATTTTGGGGACCTGGATGTTATCATCTACTGAGAAGATGATGGCCCAGAGAGGTTTAGAAATCACACCAGAGTCACCCAGCTAGTAACTGACAGAGCCTTCTAATCTGAGTTCCTTCTAATAGCCCACAGCTGCTTCTATTCTCAACTCTGGCAAGAACCTGGAGAACATAGACTATTCAGAGGAAGACACCCAGGCCTTAATTTAAATCCAAGTACCAAGGTCAATATTTTGTAACAAAATGGGAGAATGATATTCCCAGATGACCGAAGGACCAATGAGTCAGTCTCTGGACGGCCTGAAACCAGGACCAAATTTTCCTTGCCGTCAGTAGCGTGTGCAAACTGGCTCCCTGGAAGGAAAGCTGTGACTTGTAATGTTTGCCCTCGTATAAATTGTCCCCCATAGTAAATTTCAAGCTACCAACTGCTGAACACCTGGCTTGCAGGCGTCAGTTGGCTTCAGCACCCTCTACCTACAGAGCACCCCAGCTCTGCTCCAGAGCCAAAACCAGCCAAGGCCCTAGAATTCCAGATCTCATGGCTGCGCCCCCTGGCTCCCTCTTGCGGGAATGGCACCTACATCTATCCAGGTGCCCAAGGGCGAGTCACGGAGACCTACTGGCTGGTCCCCTTCTGCCCACTTCTAAACAGTGACCAAGTCTGCTCTTTTCTACCTCCTAAATAGCCTTCAAACCATCTATTCCATCCTCTCTGCCCCTGCCAGGTCCGACCCTTTAGCATCTCTTGGCCAGACCACCACGTGATGTCCTAACTGCTTCCCCTTCATCCACTCTGGCCCTGCCGAGTGAGTGTATCCTTCACTCTGCCCAGAGTCATTCGGTGACAGTGCAAATCTGATCACATTGCTCCTTAAGGAAAATCCTTCATTGGCTCCCTGTAGCTTTAATATGATGAGAAGTCCTCACCATTCTCTGGACCCAGCCCTGCAGGATGGCCTCTCCCTTCTTCCAGGGTTAACCCAGAACCCTGGTCCCCGGCTTCCTGTGCTTCAGCCTTCCTGGTCTTCTTGCAGCTCCTCAGTGGGTCCGGCTGTTTCATGCCTGGGGTCTTTATATGTGTTGTCCCCTTCCCTGGGAAGGTCTTGCTTTCCCTTCTTTATCTCCCGTACTCCTACAGATCCCTTAAGTCTTGGCTGAAAATCACTTCCTCCAGGAAGCCTCCTGTTGGAGCCTCAGACTAGATCCTCAGACTACAAATTTCCAAATCATCCTGCACTTGTCTTTCCAGTTACCCGTGACCTGTCTACCCCACTGGGCCATTGGCTTTCTCATTGCTTGTGGTGGGAAATGCTAGGTTCTGGAGAGAGCATTCTGCACACAGCAGCCAAAGGAGTCCTTCTAAAAGGCAAGTCAGTTCTTATCACTCCTCCATTCAAAACTTTGAACAGCTTTGCAACTCTGTCAGAGTAAACCTTAAAGTCCATGGCAGAGCCTATTATGCCCTACAAAATCTGTTATCTTTTGTTCCTCTCCCTCCTCTCTTACCCTGCTCTAGCCACACTGGCCTCCTTGCTTTTCCTTGACCACTGTCCTGCCTCAGGACCTTTGCATGTATCATTTCTTCTGCTAGGAAAACAACAAGGTTCACTTCCTCAGTTTCCTCAGGTCTCTGTTCACTGTGACCTTATCAGAGAAGCTTTCATATGCCACTTTATCCAACCCTGATGTGTTTTTTTCTAACACTATCAAGCAGTTTGCTAATTTTCAGCAGGCACTGACTGAGTGTCCTACAAATTTAATTAAATTCGGACACTATCTACCTAGGGGGGATAGTGTCAGACCCCACAGGTTAAGGGCTCAGTCCCACAAGACTGACCCCATTTCAGATGCCAATTCCAAGTCTAAGTCATTACCGGTGCATCTGACCAACTGGCTATAAATTGCAGGTTCCCACAACTCCCTCCACAGGTTTAGTTTGCTAGAGTGGCTCCTGGAACCAGGAGGAATATTTGCTTACATTTACATTCATTATAAAGGATGTTATAAAGGCTACAGATGAACAACCAGATGACGGGGTTCTTACGGCAGGGCCGGGGAGGACTCCAAGGGCAGGATCTTCCGTCCCTGTGGAACTGGGGTACGTGCAATCTCTGTCCCTGTGGAAACCCCAGCCTGTGAACGCATTCGCCAAGCCCTAAACTCGTCAAATCTTGTTGTTCAAGAGTTCTTACCAAGTTTAATCTATAGCCCCTCACACCCCTTTCCCAGAGATCAGTTGGTGGAACTGAAAATTCCAATCTTCTCATCCCTTGTTCTTTCTGCTGAGCAGCCCCCCTTCTGAGGTGACTAGAGGGCCCATTCTAAGTCACTTCTTTTAGTGTCAACTCCTGTGTGTGCAAAGTGGTTTTTCTGTTAATAACAAAAGACACTCCTGTCACTCAAGAAATTCCAAGAGTTTTAGGAGCTTTGTGCCAGGAATCGGCAACAAAGACTAAGTATATTTCTTAGCATACCACACTAACCAACCCCCCATCTCTTCTGTATCTCTCCCCCTTGCCCTGCTTTATTTTTCTTCATAGCACTTATCACCGCATGACAGAGAATCTGTACTTACTGTTCATTTGTTTATCGTGTCGTCCTCTCTAGAAGATGAGCTCCAGGAGAGCAAGGACTTTTTTTGGTTTTGGGGTTTTTGTTTTTTTTTTTTTTACTTTGTTTTGATCACTATTGTGCCCCTACCACTGAGAACAGCACCTGGCTTAAGAGTACATATATATATAAAAGATGATGAGAAGTCCTCACCATTCTCTGGACCCAGCCCTGCGGGGGGTGTGTGTGTGTGTGTGTGTGTGTGTGTGTGTGTGTGTGTGTATAACAATTTATTCAATTGCTGGATCCTGGAAAGGTTCGTGGAAGACTTTCAGAAAGACTGTGGTACATTGGGGCTTATTTTTAGTAACATTGACCCCAGGTGATACATTGACTCATACTTTCTGATAATATCCTTCTAGCATCGGTCACTCTTCACTAAGCCACCTTTTTTGGTGGAGAAAATAGTCCCCGGGCCACAGTTCCAGCACTTACCATGTGCAGTTAGAAACAGCTGTTGAGAAGAGAGAAAGGCGAGGTACAAAGACAAACTGTAAAATCTGCCTGTGCTTCGCCATGCTCTGAGGAAAAGTAAAGGTATTTTAATACCAAAGGTCAGAGGCACTCTTTATTTTATCTTCTTTCCCCTAGAAGAAATTACTCTTAGTTTAAAGAATATGTTCAGATCATTTCCATCAGTAAACAAAAGGAATTTGAATGTGAGTGGATTAACATACCCATCTTTGCTCGGAAAAAGCCAGTAAAAAGTTTCCTTTGTTCCTTCTTGTTTTAAGTAGAGGATAATTCCAAGGTTAAAGGTAAGTCTCTGGGACTCCTGACACTTTCAAGTGATAGATCAGGCTCATTGTGGGGATGGGGGAGGTCACATCCATTAGAAAGGGAGAAGAGAGGGACAGAGCCGCATCTGACCCCTAACATTTCCGTGAGAAATGCCATCTTGTTAGGATAGAATTGAACCCACTTCCTACTGGATGCCTTGTGGACCATCGCTACTGTATCTAGCCTTTGTTCTGCCCTAACTCCTGACTCACTGGTTTGGCTGGGGTTCTTTCACTTCCTGGGGGCTCTGCTTCCTTATCTATACAATGGAGCCTGGAGCCCGGAGGACAGATGGCCGAGGGCACAGGATCTAGAGCTAGAGGGCTGGGGTCCAACCCTGGCTCTGTCAGGTCTCAGATTTCTGGTGAGGGGCCACCTATGTAACATCTCTTTGCCTCAGCTCTCTCACTTGTAAAATGAGGAAATGATAGTACCTGCCACTTAAGGTTGTGATGAGGGTAAGTGATGGCTTCAAAGTCTCTGGCCCACAGTAAATAGTCAGTAAGTGCTCGGATAAGGAACAAATTCTGTTTTCTCCTCTACTACTCACACCGAGCACCAGATGGGTGAGTGATTTTTCTACCTCAAGCCACTTTCTGACGCCAGCTGGGTCCCACAATTTAACTTAATTCTGACCCTGTCTACCTGGAGATAGCATCAGGTCCCACAGGTTTAGGGTGCTGTGTGGGCCCTAGGTAGGAGTAGGGGTAAGGCTCCCAGGGTCGACTTGGGACAGATTATATCAGGGCAGGCAGGGTCTGGATCCTAGAAACCATTTGTGTGGTTCTTGTCACTGACTCACGTGTCCCAGAGCAAGTTTCTTATCC
>JAPYYJ010004763.1:0-10087 GCA_028533885.1 Nasua narica
GCAGCCCTCTGCAATTCATCAATCTGTGCCATCCTCCCTAAACAGGAATGAGGGGAAATCTCCCTACTCAATTCCATTAGGTGAACATAGAAATTAGGCATTGAATTATACCCAGAAGAAGCAACCAATTCAATTCAATGAGAGGTTACAAATAATTTAGGAGAAATTTCTTAGAAAATTTCTTTCTTCTAAGAAAGTACATGGTGGCCCTAAAATTTTCACACTTGTGAAAAAAATCCTCTTACATTTATAAAAGTAATGAAAAGACTTCTTAGTTTTTGGCCCACTCTAACATTTTTTGAGTTATTGATGTGATCTATTTGTTAGCTTACTTTGAGGAAGGTACTGCTTAATGCTGTGGATGTCCACAAAATAGGGGATGGTTCTGTTAGAAAATGAAGCATGAGGGGCGCCTGGGTGGCTCAGGGGGTTAAAGCCTCTACCTTCGACTCAGGTCACGATCTCAGAGTCCTGGGATTGAGCCCCGCATCGGGCTCTCTGCTCAGCAGGGAACCTGCTTCCCCCCACCCCCCCTCTCTCTGCCTGCCTCTCTGCCTCCTTGTGATCTCTCTCTCTGTCAAATAAATAAATAAAATCTTAAAAAAAAAAAAAAAGAAAATGAAGCATGAGAATGCATAGTTGTCAACCTTTATGTAGCTGCACTTAGAAATAGTTGTTGGAATTTGGAGGATGCAATCAAGTAGTTTGCATGCTAGAAAATGCTGTTTAATGATTCCCTCCCTAATCTCCCTGGATTCACTGCAAGCAGCATTCATTGTGATTAAGACACCCATATAAAATGATTTTGAAAGCTGTCATAACCCTCACCAGGCAATATATTCAGAAAACTATTTTCATAAACTCTTGATATAACAGTATTCTCTTTGGAAAATCAGTACAGAGGGAAAAAAAAGACTTTAAATGTATACTTATTTCGAATAGATTCACCACAATAGGAAGATTTAATAGTAAGAAGAATATATTAAGACAGCTTGGAATCCTTGGAGAACAAAATCCACTGAATTTTGAGCAAGTTGCAACATTGCTATAATATAGCAGAAATGTCTTCAAATAAAACATTACAAAAATGTAACTTTGGAAAAAAAAAAACTGGAGACACCTGAGTAGCTCAAGTTTTAAGTGACTGACTCTTGATTTTGGCTTGGGTCATGATCTCAAGGTTGCGAGATCCAGCCCTGCATGGGGCTGCACCCTGGGCTGGGAGCCTGCTTAAGATTCTCTCTCCCTCTTCCTCTGTGACCCTCCCCCGCCCAAAATGAAAACAAAAAACTAATAAGCAATCTAACTCTTATTAAAAAATGGCCCTTGTAATTGTCCTTGAAATTTCCTATCAAAAGAAAGCCCATAGAGATCTCGTGCTTTCCAGAGTTAACTATATCAGCTATTTCTCCAAGTGGAATGTATTTTCCAGAGTGGAATCTTGAGACTCCTCGTATACCTTGAAAGTCTGAGTCATTCTTAGGAAACTTGCGTGTCCGTTGAACAATATCCTTGAATATCCTATCTCTAAATAATAGCATTTGACAAAAAATTCCTGATTTCTACTGGATGTTTACTATATTAAAAACTATATTAATAATTCTAACTTCTCAAATTGTTTAATTATCCCACGCACATTGTTAATTCACTAATTCTTTTCTACCTGGTAATGTAATGATTAAACATCCCAGCTTTCCAAATACTTTCCATTAAGGAAAGATGGTGAAATGACAAACAGAATATATTTTCTTCAACTTATTGTATCTACAAAATTTCAAGCACAAAGTATTATAAATGCTATGTTCCCTTACTCATTCATTCAAATTACATTTACCAAATATACTCTGTGTCATGTACTCTGCCAGCTGCTATAGACTGATTAATGCTAAACAGATTCCTTGTATACCACAATGCCAGTGTGTTCATTTCCAAAATGAGATACTCATGTCTATTATCCATGGGAGTACTTATTAGTATAAAACTTCTAAGTAAATAACCTCAAGGTCTCTTGATGAGCACAGAATCAAAACAAAGAGAATTAGATTGTCTAGAATGATATTTCATCTCATCTATAGAGAAGTCTGATAAATTACCTCTATCTTGAAACAAAGTAGATTTCCCTTGTGAATTAAATATTCATGTCTTCCAAATACATTTTCTCTTTCCTTAGGACTGTGTTAACAACTACTGTGTTAAATACTTACAAATTCTTTCTATATACTAATGCTTACCACATCGTTATTTCTGAAAATAAGATGACAATGCAAGTGAATGAATTCCATGTTTCTCTTAGGCTGGGTATAACTTTTGATTATTTTGATTGGGTATGATATCACTCAAGTCTCCAATGGCAGTTCTTATCAAGACATTTTAAGGTTATTTTTTTGAAGACAGTGAAGTTATCCATTTTATAAGGAATTATGCTCAATTTTTCCTTTTATTCTAAGTGTGCAATTTTACTGCTGTCTTGATTTTATCTCTATATCTTGAGGCTAACTTAATGATTTCTACATAGTGACTGAGGTTTCTGAAATTTTATCATTTGTCTTGGATTTTTATTAGAAGGGTTACTTTAAAAATACATATGAAATATGAATGTGTGCTACAAAAATATGAAATATGAATGCATAAACCTCAAAAACATTAAGCTAAGTGAAAAGTACATTTTGTATCTACATGAAATATCCAGAATAGGCAAGCCTATACCAATAGAAAGATGAATGGTTAGTGGTTGTCAGGGGCTGGGGGAGGAGAGAAATATTTTGAAACTATCCTAGATAGAGTTGGTAATTCTACAACATTGTTAATGTAGTAAAAGCTACTGAATTATTTACATTAAAATAGCTTTTGTTTTATTTAGTATATATGAATTTCATCTCAAAAAGTGTTCTCAAAAGCATGCTAGAAATTAAAGTAGAATAAGCAAAACATTACATAAAACAATTATGGAAAAACATGTACACACACGTCAGGCTGTGTTACTCAGTTTTAATGTGAAAAAAATATATGGTCATGTTATGCTGTTGTGATATAATTGGGCTAATTGACCCAGATGGTCTTTCTACTAGAAGAGAAAGCTTTGCCATGAAGAAGTGGAGATAGAGAACTGAACTGTTTTGAGACATCTTGATTTTGAATGATTATTGATATTTCAATGCAAAGGAGTGAAGTAGATCATTAGAAATTCAGGGAAGTGTCCAATATCTATTAAAGAGTCAAGAGCATTTGGTATTTTAATAGTTTGAGATACTTGAGAGTGATCTTTTTTAATATTACATCAAAACTCATCAAGTGGTAGTTTTCTAAAGATGAGCAGCAGTGTAGAACCTGAAACTATATATATACCAATAAACTTTTCTTATTATTTTAATAATATAATGGAATATTTTAAGTTCATTCACTTTGTACTTTAAATGGATCATTTCACGTATGTATGATTTTTTTTTAACATTTTGGTCATTTGGGAAATATTTGTTCATTATACAATACAAAAATGTTATCTAATAAATTGGTAATAATATTTAAATACTGGGAAGCTGTCAATTCCATTAGTGGAGGATACAAGTAGTCCAAACTTCTAATTTTCACCTTAAAACATCTTTTTTATTGGCAACAAGTGTCAGTTTTTTTTTCCTGAAGTTTAAGACCCACATTGTTTATTTTTGTGAAAATATCTGCCAAATACCCAAGATGCATAATCTTATTTTATCAGTCATTTTTTCCAAGTAAAAAATGTTTTTTTTTCTTAAAAAAAGTGGCTAATCCAACTCACAATCCAAACATTCTTTTCCCCAATACTATACTTTGTATGCAGAAGTATTCTATGTATATTTGTCCTTATAATTTAGGATACTTTTTAAAAATATATAACCAAAAGTTGAGATTTATCAAAAAAAGGCTGAGATCTATGATTATTTTTTACTGCTTTATCAAGGACAAACTGGCATTTCGTGTGTTACAAGACAGTGAAGAATACGGTTAAGTTTGGTGTCATCTAGATATATACTGAAGTACCATCAGTTTCACCCACCAGTTTCCATCATCACTGCAAATATCAACACAGTGAAAAGGCAAAGGTTGTATTCATATTACTATAAAAATAATTTGATTTTGCACACCCTTGAAAGTATCTCAGGGATTCCAATTGTCCACTGCCCACAATTTAAGGATTGCCTTGGAGAAGCATGGGAAGAGAAATATTGATGGATTTTTTTTTTCTTAAAGATCTTTGCTGAAAATAAACAGAGTGGGGGTCAGAATCCATGACAGTGTCAAACTTTCTGAAATAACTGCAGATAATAAAGAAGAGTTGAATAAGGTTAACAAAGTCAAATTGGCATACCAAAGCACAAGTTGAGGTTGGAAATCATAAATTAATGAATACTATTTGTATGCAAATTTGGCTTCAAACTCTAAGAAATGTTCCTACTATTTCTTTTGTTTGCTTGTTCCTACTATTTCTTAAGTGTGAAGAAAGTAGTTTGTTTCTTTACTGAATATGAATTCTTGTCTTTCTTGTGCCCAAACTAATGACTGTTAGTGTTCTTTAGGTTATGATTGCTGGGAATTTGGCTGATATTAGATACCAATCTTCAAGCAGGTTCAAGTTTTTACAATAAGAGATTTAAGTACATGGATTATCAAAGGTAAAGCAGGGACACATTACGAGGGAGGGTAAATTGAAGATATTATTGACAATTATGAATGTAGAAGTTTTGTAATTTTATTGATAACATTACTTCTCTCTTTAAATTCATATACTCCTACCAAACACTGGACAATTGCTCATAGCTCTATTTGCTGTCTTTGTAGCATGGTAATAAGATATATAGACCCAGAAATTTTAAGGATAACATATTTGAGCTGTTTGTAAAACATTCAAATGTTTAATACTTCATGTTGGGGAATATTGCAGATTATTTTGAAAAACGAGTTTATATTCCTCTTTACTCAATATGTTACACAAAAACCATTTTCAAAGAATTATTCTAGGATATGTTTGTTGGTGGTGACAAATTTATTGGTATAATGAGAAAATTATAAATTCACACTCTAAAAATATGGAGAAGGTGTGATTACATTTTATACTATAATTCCACATTTTACCATTACTATTCAAACAGCTGAAATCAGAAAGCTGCCACATTTTTTTGTTGGGCTGTGGAATTGTACATGAATATTCCATCAGTAAATGGCTCCTATCTCAGGTGTGAAATATTCAGTTTTCAAGGTTATTGGAAAGGGAGTCATAATCGCAACATTACGAATGTTTTTCTGATTTTTTCTATAAACCTTATCATTTAAACTCCTCATACAAGAGTTTATTATCTGATGTTTTGATTTGCATAAAATAATCTCTAAGGTTATCTGATATTAGTTATATTAATAATTATAAATATTTTATTATTTTTATATATTTTATTATGTTTAATAATATATAATTATAGGAGTATTATTATCTAAGAATATCTAATATTAGCCCAATTCCCAGCAATCATAACCTAAATAGCACCAACAGTCATTAGCGCTGGCATGAAAAAAGTGAGAATCCATATTCAGTAAAGGAACAAACTACTTTCTTCACACTTAAGAGATAATAGGAACATTTCTTAGAGTTTGAAGCCAAATTTGCATACAAAATAGTATAGACAATATTTTCTTAATATTTGAGCCAATTATGTTCTACAAATATTTTATATAAATTTTCATAATCAAAGGGACATTTATTCAAAACTCCCAGTAAATTATAATCCTATTCAGATTAGTGTCAATAAATGCATTTTTTATTTCCTCAGTGAAGGCAGGAAGATGTGATACATCAACCAATACCATCTATAAAAATGGTTATACATTTACTAGTTTTAGTTTAAATGGAGTAGTCAATATTCTATTAGGTAACATCAAAGTCTATATAAAAGTTATATTTTAAAACTGTATGACAATTTTACCTATTTTATTCTCTTCCCATATTTCAACTATGATTTGTCCTTTCCTTGATTAAACTCCTATAAATAATAGATATGTATGGATATGTTCTTATGAAGCACCGTGGAAAGATTTACAGCCTTTACTGAAATTGTGAATTTTGGGTGGTCTTATTTTTTGTAATAGTTCGGTTAACATATACGTGTGTGTGTGCACAAGTGTATATATTACAATATAAACAAATAATGTATATACAGTAATGACATGGTAAGCTTATTCCTTTTTTCTAATTTTCTCTCTCAATTTTTCCTCTTATGTAATGTACTGTTTAATACCTCCACACTTATTCTAGTACTAGTAATAATGGACATCTTTACCTTATTGATTGCATATGATTTTTTTCCTAGAATTTCCTCCATTGTGCATTATGAAGAATTTAGGGTTAAAATAAATATATATTTGAAGCTAGTGAAATACCATGCATTTTTTAAATTTA
The DNA here is from genome assembly GCA_028533885.1 of Nasua narica. Lineage (NCBI taxonomy): Eukaryota > Metazoa > Chordata > Mammalia > Carnivora > Procyonidae > Nasua > Nasua narica. Next base: position 6,422 of record JAPYYJ010004763.1, read on the forward strand.
TACATAAAGAATAGATATTTAAGTATATTATCTTTTCATCATTTCTAGAGCTGCTTGATTTGGTTAAAGTTTTACTTAACATATATTTGCATCTTGTTCCAAAGTGTCACCCTTGTGCAAGGGCTATGCTTTTTCCTCTTTGCCCTAGAACAGTCTAAATAGCACTGGAGTTACTGGTTTAATAATTTTGTAGAATTTACCTTAAAGGCTGTTGGAATCTAGGCCTACTCTTTCTCTGTGAGTAGCCTTTAAAAAAAAAATGCTCTTTAAAACCTTCAGTAATTTGCCTGTTTAGATTTAGATTTTCACTTTCTTTTAGGGGCAAGTTTTATTATGTTGTAATGTTTTCTTCTATAAAACACTTGTTTTGTAAAGTATCAACTGTTACTAACTCATTTGGTCAAAAAGACTTTTATCTTTCTTTTAGACACCTTTTCTATTTCTGCTTATACTCCCTTATTTTTATTTGATTCTAATTACATTACCTAGTAATTATTTGGTTTTCCAAAAAGCCACCTCCTACATTTTTTAATTGGTTTTATTTTTTCCTAATTCAATACTTTTACTACCCATCCCATGATTGGGATTTTACTTCTTTGGCAGAGAGAGAGATAGAAAGACAGAGAAAGAGAGAGAAAGAGAGAGAGAGAAACAGCACAAACAGATGGAGTGGCAGGCAGAGAGAGGGGGAAGCAGGCTCCCCACTAAGCGGAGAGCCTGATGTGGGGCTTGATCCCAGGACCCTGAGATCATGACCTGAGCCGAAGGCAGAGGCTTTAACCCACTGAGCCACCCAGGCGCACCCTTTCTTATTTATTATCATAATTATTTACAGCTATGAATTTTCCTCAGAGCCCTACTTGAACTATATCATATAGGCCCCATCTATGGTTTTTCTTTATTTTTAGATATTTTTATACCAATTTTAATTTATTCATTCAAGATTTGTGTATTTTCCCCAACAAATTGGGTTCATAAAATTAGCTTCCAGAGAATGTGGATTTCTGTTGTAGTGGTGATTTTCTAATTTCTTTTTATTTCTATTTTTAGTATATGGTGATTAGAGAGATAGATATACGTGGATATCTATTTACACTCTTTGTATTTTGTAATAAACATTTAGGATCAGCAAACTTTTTGTATAATGGGCAAGATAGCAATCGTTTTCAAAAATTTATGGCCCATGCAGTCTCCATCTCAACTCTTCAGCTTTGCTATTGGAGCACAAAGCCAGCCATGGGCAATACATGAAAGAATGAGCATGCCTCTGTTCCAATAAAACTTTATTTACAAATTCAGGTAGCAGACCAAATTTGGCACTTGGGCTATGTAAGTATAGGACTCTATCCTAACATTATATCCTAATGAGTCATTTTGGGGATGTTCCATAAACACTTGAATAGGATGACTGTCTGTATTCAGGCACAGAATTCAATAGTTATACAACTTCAAATGACTGAGTTTACTATTCCTTACCTATTATTGTGCATTTTAACAAAGGTATGCCAATTGATTTCACATTCTATTTTCTGCCTTTTTTATTTTGTGAATGCTGAGCCAAAAACTCTGTAAATTAGATCTTCATGTTGGCATACCATTATTCATTACGAAAGCCCTTCCTTACCTTTTTCCCTGTATCTTTAAAGCTATATAATCTTAAGTTAAAATAAACCTTGATTTCTCCCTTGACTGGTATTTTATTTTATTTTATTTTATTTTATTTTAATTTTATTTTTTAAAGATTTTATTTATTTGACAGAGAGAGAGATCACAAGTAGGCAGGGAGAGAGGGAAGCAGGCTCCCCGTTGAGCAGAGAGCAGGATGCGGGGCTCCATCCCAGGACCCTGAGATCAAGACCTGAGCTGAGGGAAGAGGCTTTAACCCACTGAGCCACTCAGGCACCCTACCTTGGTATTTTAAATTTATTCCTTTCTATGTAACTTTGTTGTCATTATGTCTTGTTTACTACTTTTAGCTGGGTGTTACTTTGTGATCACATCTGAGTCTTAAAATAGGTGACTTTAACCATGTTTACATTTATAGGCAGGGCCGAAAAATATACTCTCAGTTCCTATAATTTTTTACAGGATCTTTATTAATATTTCACTACATGGTTTATATTAGTTTCGTGTATGTAAATATTCTGAAGATTTGGAAAGTTTATATTTTTGTCTAGTGGTTAGATTTAAAACCATAAATTTAACTAATACACTCCTATCTATGCATAATAAATATTTTTGCATTTCTTTTCCTACCAATCTATAATCAATTTTAGCTGATCATATAATTTCTTAGTATTTCCTTTTGACTTTTATATCTCCATTGTTTTCTTTATTGGATTTTAATGAATTCTTCTAACCACTTGCAATAAAAGATGAGGAAATAAACATACTTTACTACCTCCTTCTTCCTCTAGAATTTTTTTCTTCCAACTTTTGCTCTTTATATCATTCTTATTATTAGGATTTGAAATATATGTATTTGTCTTGGGAATGTTAATCTTCACATTTAAGTATATTTCAGTACACATTTAAATAGAAATCACGCTCATTTTTTTTTTTTTTTTGGACACAGTTCTCTAATAATGCTTTCTAGGATGACATAATTATTTTAGGGGATCAAAGAAACTTAAGTCCATGAGTTCTTAAATATTCATACATATTTGTTTTATGCGTTTGTCCTTCAACAATTTTTCAGTTGAATGTACATTCTCCCCCTCAAGATATTATCAGCAACATTAAATTATAATTATATAATTACATTATATATTATATATATGTAATAATTATAAGCAACATTCAAATCCTTCTAGTATCAAACATTGTGATAGAAGACTACAAAATAAACTAATGCCTTTTCTCTTCTATTTAAAATAATTTGTTTGCCCAACAAAATTTGTGCTTTATGTTTGAAATGTGATAATTTGAATAAAGTAAGTCTCGTAAAATATTATGTGTCAGTTTTGCCTAGGACTTTATATCTTTTCACTATAGAGAACTGGCTTTTATTTCTACAATGTTTAAACAAGTTTTAATATTTTATAATTCTATTTTTCATGTCTTCAAAGATGCCAATTACATATATCCAATCTACTTTGTCTTTAATGTCCATAATTTTCTCGTAGTTTGAAACTTTATTTTTGCTAAGGAGAAGATGTGTTTGTGACTTACTGTGTTTTTTGCAATATTACCCTGTATAATTGGGCTGATTTCAATTTGGCTGCCATGAATATTATAGTTTAGTTTTTCTCTCCTATCTCTTCTGACCTCTGTTCATAGGTTGTTTCATTTTCTGTTGTCCTGTTGTAATTTCCCTGAGCTCTTGTGTCTCTGTCCTGAACTCTGGACTTTCCAATTTTTTGATTTAATAAAAATGTATCATAATGATCATCTCTTTCAATCCTTTTTGAAATATTTTACTGATGAGTGTTATTAATAAATGTCTTTGCTTTTTCGTTTTCTCATTTCCTTTGTACTACCTTTGTTCTGACTACTCATTTTTCAATGATGGGAGTTCTTCCTGGATCAAAGATTTTTGTTTGCTTTCATAGTTTCTGTGGTCTGGGAACAGAATCAGCAAAGGATATGTACCAGGCTAACAATTTAAGAGACAGAATAGTATGACTTCTAGCCAGTTGATCAAAATCAACACTGGAGTACTCACAA